>ML433083.1:100800-140125 GCA_005239525.1 Nicotiana knightiana
CCCCCCAATTATTCCAGAATCTCTAATTTCTACCATGAACACCATAGATTTTAGGTTGAAATTTCATGAAATACAATGTGAAATTGAAGGAAGATGATTTGGAATCACTTACCAATACTTTGAGGAAGAAATTGTCTTTTGAAAATTGCCCCTAGATCACCTATCTTTTGAAAATGTGAATAAATGGCTTGAGTACAGATACAAATGAACTCACTGCCTAGCGACTTTCGCACCTGCGGTGCAAGGGTTGCACCTGCGGATTCACTTTTGCAGACTAGATGTCCGCTTATGCAGAAAAGGCTGGGCCGACAGGGGCTTCATTTGTGGACTGGGTTCCGCTTTTGCGGTCCTGCAGAAAAAATCTTGCATCTGCGAAAACTGGCCTCCCATCCTGGGTGGCACCTGCGGGGCTTGGGTCGCACCTGCAACCAAAGGCTCGCAGGCACACCAGATCTGGTGCACCAGCAGCCCTGTTGAGTTTTAAACTCAACTTGTGCATCGTCCGAATGGCACCCGAGCCCTCAGGGATCCATACCAAACATGCACACAAGTCTAAAAATATCATATAGACTTGCTCGTACGATCAAAACGTAAAAATAACACCTAGAACTACGAATTTAGCACCAAATCGTATGAAATTCTCACGTCAAATCAGTTATGTTTCTCATCAAATTTCCCAAATAAGGTATAAATATCATAACGAACCTGTACCGGGCTTCGAAACCAAAATACGGACCCGATACCAATAAGATCAAACATTAATCAATTTCTTAAAATCATTAGATTTTCAGTCTTTCAATTTTCAACAAAAATTCATATCTCGAGCTAGGGACCTCAGAATTCGATTTCGGGCATACGCCCAGGTCCCATATTTCATTACGTACCCACCGGGACCGTCAAAATACGGGTTTGGGTCCGTTTACTCAAAACATCGACCGAAGTCAACGAAAATCAACTTCTAAGGTAAAAATTATTATTTTCATCAACTTTCAACATAAAAGCTTTCTGGAAACACGCTTGGACTGCACACGCAAATCGAGAAGGGTAAAAATGAGATTTTAAAGGCTAAAGAGCGCAAAATCTAGTTCTAAAACATAAGATGACCTTTTGGGTCATCACATTCTTCACCTCTAAAACAATCGTTCATCATCGAACATACATAGAAAAGTACCTGAACTGCTGAATAAGTGGGGATATCTACTCTGCATGTCCAGCTTGGACTCCCAAGTAGCTGCCTAAGCGTGCTAACCTCTCGACTACACTCGAACTGAAGGATTACTCTTTGATCTCAACTGATGAACCTGCATGGCTAGAATAGCCGCCGGCTCCTCCTCAAAAGTCAAATCCTTGTCCAACTAGACAAAGATGAAATCTAACATGTCGGACGCGTCACCGTGATACTTCCGGAGCATGGACATATGAAATACTGGATGAACTGTTGATAACCCCGAAGGCAACGCAAGTCTATAAGCCACCTCTCCCTCTCCATCGTGAATCTCAAAAGGCCTGATATACCTAGGGCTCAACTTGCCCTTCTTTCCAAACCTCATGACACCCTTCATAGGTGATACCTGGAGCAACACCCTCTCCCCGACCGTGAATGCCACATCGCGAACTCTACGATCAACATAACTCTTTTACCTGGATTGAGCTGTGCGAAGTCGATCCTTTATAATCTTGACCTTGTCCAAGGCATCATGTACTAAATCTGTACCCAACAACCGAGCCTCCCCCGGCTCAAATCACCCAACCGGTGACCTGCATTGTCTACCATATAATGCCTCATAGGGAGCCATCTGAATGCTCGACTGGTAGTTGTTGTTGTAGGCGAATTCTGCAAGGGGAAAGAGCTGATCCCACGGTCCTCCAAAGTCTATAACACAAGCGTGGAGCATATCCTCCAAGATCCGAATAGGATGCTCGGACTGCTCGTCCGTATGAGGATGAAATGTTGTGCTCAACTCAACCTGCGTACCCAACTCGCGTTGTACTGCCCTCCAAAAATGAGAGGTAACTGCGTACTCGATCAAAAATGATAGACACAGTCACATCGGAAAGACGGACGATCTCCCAAATATAAATCTTTGCCAACCGATCTGAAGAATAAGTAACTGCCACATGAATGAAGTGTGACGACTTACTCAGTCTATCCACAATGACCCAAACGGCGTCGAACTTCCTCTGAGTCCGTGGGAATCCAACAACAAATCCATAGTGATACGCTCCCACTTCCACTCAGGAATCTCCATCTACTGAAGCAAACCACCGGGTCTCTGATGCTCATACTTCACCTGCTAACAATTCAGGCACCGAGCTACATAAGCAATTATATCATTTTTCATCCTCCTCCACCAATAATGTTGTCGCAGGTCCTGGTACATCTTGGTCGCGCCCGGGTGAATAGAATACCGAGAACTGTGGGCCTCCTCAAATATCAACTCACGAAGCCCATCAATATTAGGCACACACACGCGACCATGCATCCTCAAAACTCTGTCATCTCCAACAGTAACCTGCTTGGCACCACCGTGCCGCACTGTGTCCCTAAGGACCAACAAATGAGGGTCGTCATACTATCGATCTTTGATACGCTCAAACAAGGAAGACCGGGCGATTGTGCAAGCTAGAACACAGACGGGCTCTAAAATATCCAACCAAAACTCGTACTTCAAAAATTTAGCATACAATTGACTGTCCCTTGGAGTTTGGAGCAATGTCCTAAGGTTCTTCTCAAGCTCCTCCTGATTGCGGGTGTATATCAAGATGTCATCAATAAACATGATCACAAAACAATCCAAATAAGGCTTGAACACTCGATTCATCAAATCCATAAATGTTGGTGGGGCATTGGTCAACCCAAAGGACATCACCAGAAACTCATAGTGCCCATACCGTGTCCGAAAAGCTGTCTTAGGGACATCGGATGCCCTAATCGTCAATTGATGGTAGCCAAATCTCAAATCAATATTCGAGAACACCTTGGCACCCTGAAGCTGATGAAAGAAATCATCAATCCTCGGCAACAGATACTTGTTCTTGATGGTGACTTTGTTCAACTGCCGCTAATCTATACATATCCTCATAGACCCATCATTCTTCTTCATAAACAAAATCGGTGCACCCTAGGGTGAGACACTAGGGCTAATGAAGCCCTTATCAAGCAAATCCTGCAACCGTTTATTCAATTCTTTCAACTTTGGTGGGGCCATCCGGTATGGCGGAATGGAAATAGGCTGAGTGCCCAAAGCCAGATCAATATAAAAGTCAATATCCCTGTCGGGTGGCATCCTCGGCAGGTCTCCAGGAAATACATATGGAAACTCACGAACAACAGGCACATAATCCATAGAAGTAACCTTCGCACTAGAATCATAAACATAAGCCAAATAGGCCAAACAACCCTTCTCGACCATACGCTGAGCCTTCATATAAGAAATAACCCTACTGGGAGAATGGCCATGAGTCCCTCTCAACTCTAATCGAGATAAACCCGACAAGGCTAATCTCATTGTCTTGGCGTGACAGTCCAAAATAACGTGATAAGGTGACAACCAATCCCCATACCCAATATAACATCGAAATCTACAATATCTAAGAGAAGGAGGTCTACACTGGTCTAAAGACTCCCAAGAGTGACCACACACGAACGATATACACGATCTACAATAATAGTAACCCCACAGGTGTGGACACATATATGAGGGAACTAAAAGAATCACGAGGCATAACCAAATATGAAGCAAAATAAGATGAAACAAAGAAGTAGTAGACCCCATATCAAATAGAACTGAGGCATGTCTACTGCAAACTGAAACAATACCTGTAAGCATCGGATGCCTCAACCTCAGTCCGGATGGAAAAGTATAACATCGAGACTGCGCTCTACCACTCTAAACCATATCACTAGGACGACCTCTAGCTGGCGGGCCTCCACCTCTAACGACCTGACCTCCACCTCTAGCAATTTGTCCCCTACCTCTGGCTACCTGATCCCTGCATCTGGCTGGCTGAGTAGGCGATGTAGTAACTGGTGCCGGAACCATGGCACGAGAACCCTGATATTGTGGCTGAACACCCAATAATCTCGGACAGGTCCTCTAGATATGCCCATAATCATCACACTCAAAACATCCCTCGTGATACTGTGGTTGTGGAAACTGAGACTAACCCGGACGAGTTGGCTGACCACGATAATAACTCTGAAGGGGAGGTGCACTGATAGGAGTTGGTGGTGCACTATAGGTTGGCTGCCCAGAAGGAGGTACATAAGAACCACGACTCCCTGAAGCACTGTGGGATACCTGAAGCGCTGAATGGAATGACCTGGGAGGATGGACTCTAGCAAAAGTACCCCTGCCTCCAGATGAGGCGATGTTGAACCCACCGGAATGATGAAGCTTCTTATCTGACTCCTGACTTCCCTGTCCAAGAACCATCTCAACTCGTCTGGCGACATTGGCTGCATCCTAAAAAGAAAACTCGCTCTCAGTCTCCTTAGTTATCTGCAATCTAATAGGCTAAGCAATTCCCTCAATAAACCTACTCACCCTCTCTCTCTCGGTAAGAAGCAGAAGAATAGCATGACGGGCCAGATCCACAAAACGGGTCTCATACTGAGTAACAGTCATGCTGCCCTGTTGGAGACGCTCGAACTGACGGCGGCGCTCCTCTCTCAAGGTGATAGGCAGAAACTTCTCTAAGAAGAGATGTGAGAACTGGTCCCAAGTAAGAGCAGGCAACCCAGCTGGTATGGTCAACAAGTAATCCCTCCACCATTTCTTGGCGGAACCAGTCATCTGAAATGCAGCAAGTCGACCCCATTGGTTTCCAATATACCCATGTTCCGAAGAACCTCATGACAGCTATCAAGATACTCCTGGGGATCCTCTGAAGTACCACCACTGAAATGAACTGGAAAGAGCTTGGTAAACCTATCCAATCTCCATAAGGCCTTAGAAGACATAGATGGCCCATCATTGGGATGTGCCGGAGCAACCGGCTGGACTACTCCGACTGGATAAGCTGCTGGAGTCTGAAATTGGGGAGCCATCTGCTCCGGAGTGTGGGTAGCAGGAGTCTGGGCTTCTCCTCCAGCCTGAGATACGGCTGGTGCAATAGGGAATGCGCCAGTCTGGGTCACACTCTCCATAAGGCCAACCAATCGGACCAAAGCATCTTGAAGCACTAGGGTGGCAATAAAACCCTCTGGGACCTGAGTTGGTCCGGCAGGAATAGTCTAATCTGGAACCTCGTCATCGAACTCTACCTGAGGCTCCACAGCTGGGGCTGCTACTCGGGCTCTGGGTTGAGCCCTGACCCTGCCTCGGCCTCGACCTCGACCTATGCCTCTCGTAGGAGCTGCTGCTGGAGGCTTTGGCTTCTGCTCAACTGAAGAAGCGGTACGCGTTCTTGCCATCTGCGAGAGAATAAGAATAGGAGAGTTCAATCAGTATTGAGAAAACAAAATCGCACGACATAGTTGAATAAAAGTGAAATTTATTCCTAAACTTCATAACCTCTAGGAGATAAGTACAGACGTCTCCGTACGATCCTCCATACTCTACTAAGTTTTTCGTGACTCGTGATACCTATGTAACCTAGTGCTCTGATACCAACTTGTCATGACCCAGAATTCCCACTGTCGGGATCATGATGGCACCTAACATTCACTTGATAGGCAAGCCAACATTAGAACATTTTACTTCTTTTAGAAGCTTAAGCAATAACATTAATAACTAACTAAAATAACAGATATGTTCTAAGTACAAATGCGGAAATTAAACAGTCAATCGTCTATTACAATCCCCTGAATCTGGTGTTACAAGTACACGAGCTTCTAAAGTAATACACATAAGTGTTTGAAATAAGTATAAAGTTGTCCGAATGAAGTTGTCCAACTAAAAGAAAAGAGAATGGGGACTCCAGGAGCTGCGGGCACTGAACAACCAGACCTCAAGTCTCCGCAAATACCCGACCCGAGCTCGCTAATGACCGTTGTTGGGACCGTCTCCCAAATTTACACAATGTGCAGAGTGTAGTATCAGTACAACCGACCCCATGTACTAGTTAGTACCGAACCTAACCTCGACGAGGTAGTGAAGAGGCTAAGGCGAGGCAACTATACTAAAACCTGTACGCAGTATATAAAATGACAGAATAATAGAAATACTGAACAGAGCCAAACAACCAACTGAAAGTGATAAACACAGCCTCTAGAGTGAACCAGTGTCGTCCAGAGTTACCAATCCTTATTATATCAAATAATAAAAGAAATATCGGAAAACAACGCAACACAAGAAATATAAACATATAGTTTTTTTGCGGCGCGCAACCCGATCCCACCAGACAACAAAAAATCCTCCTTTATTCCACCCTAACAAAAACAATATCAGTAAATAATATATATTTATTGTGGCATGCAACCCGATCCGCCATATATCAATATCAATATCATAATTCACCCTTATTTGACCATATCAATCCACCCTTATTCCTCATGTTGCGGCGTGCAACCCGATCCCACCGTATAAACATATTCACCCTTATTCCTCCTTATCAATTCTCCCTTATTCCTCCTGCTGCGGCATGCAGCCCGATCCTACCATATCAGTACCAAACACTCAACGTACACGGTTAATTTACAGTCTAAATCACAAGGCCTTTACGATAAATAAATACCAAACTGAACCAAGAAAAGGAAACCTTGATCAATATAAAATCTACTCAAATAATACTACATAGCGAGACCAATCCAGCAATTTACAATTTAAAAGGTGCAAACAAGTCAAATTAAGCAAATGGAGAAGATATTGATTAACACGTGGCGTGGAAGCATTTAGAGCATATAACAATTAAGACATGAAATGAAACAATTAAATAAAAGCAGTAAATCTAGGAAAACTGATAATTTGGCGACGAATAAGCACTCGTCACCTCGCATATACGCCGTTCACATGGGCCCACCAGGACCGTCAAAATACGGGTCTGTATCCGTTTACTCAAAATGATGACCGAAGTCAACTAAAATCAACTTTTAAGGCAAAATTTATTATTTTCATCAACCTTCAACATAAAATCTTTCCGGAAACACACCCAGACTCCGTACATAAATCGAGGAGGGTAAAAATGAGATTTTTAAGGCTAAAAAGCGCATAATCGAGTTCTAAAACATAAGATGACATTTTGGGTCATCACACTTTTATATGGCAAAATTTCTTTCTTTATTGAGTTATTATTAGGAACTTACATCTAAATTATAATACAAAATAACTTTGATATCATATTAATGTGATTTTAAAAAAGATTAATAATTGACTTGTGGACACTCCTTTAGTTATAGTTCACATAACAAATTATTTAATTATTTTCTTAATTTTAAGATTTTGAAACTAACTAAATTTTGACAATTAAATATTTTTTATTTAAATTAGGTAGTGACCTCTAATAATTAAGAATTTAAAATCAAATATGATTTTCTTTCTATAATTCATTATGTGAATTCATTGTATATGTTCGCACTAATGACCATATATAATCTACCATGTTGTTTCATTATTTTCTATTTCTGCTTAATTCTTTTTATTGAGTGTGTGTAAATATATCCCAAGATATCACCTGGGAAGAAATATATAGCATAGAAACGTTTTTATTTGGTCTATTCTAGCAAAGCCTACCGAGTAAAAGTTAGCAAGATATCTTGAATGACAGAGATTATAATCTAAATTTGGAAGATGTTTATGTGAGGACTATGGTAGGGTTAAGATGACTTTTGGTATTGAGATGAGTTTTACCCTTTCAGATTTAAAACTTTAAAATCAATTTGATTTAACTTTATTAAATTATATCCTATAACGATAACGTAACTATAAAATTCATGAGTATATTAACACGTTCGTGAATTATGAGACAATATTCAATTAGTTGAATTCAAGTACTCTATCACTAAAATATTACCAATAAATAATTTTTAATTAGTTAACTTTATATTCAGAAAAGCTTAAAATGTGTCTAGAGATAAAATTAAATAATTTAAATATTATTGTAATGCTTTTATTTGAATATATTAAATATACATGAAAATTAAATAGACTTTTATACTTTTTAAGAATTACTTTACTATACACTTCATGTTGGATAAAATAATAATAATCAATAATTTTTATATTATTTTTATGACAATTAATCATTTTATTTATTTTCAGAAATAATTTAAAGTCATGTTTCATGTTTTTTTTTTAAAGTGAAATATCTTTTGAAACTCATGTCCAAACACATTTTCATCTTCAAACCAAACTTCATCCAAATCAAATTTGAAAATATATGGTCAAACACTAGCTAAGTATTAAATCATTTAGAATCCACGTGCAATGCATATGCCGAAAACTAGATCATTTTAACTAATAAAGTGCCTTAAATTAACACCTTGATCAAAGTTGGCTTTTGGAGATTAATATAAAGTAGAGAAGACTTTAAAGAGTTTTAAAACGTGGCTTGATCCTTTCATATTTTAAGAGAGACTGATGGATGTATTTTGACGATTAAAAAACTTGTTATATTAAATGAATAAGGGTGATAAATAATGGTTAGAGGTGTAGCATGTAGGGTGGTCTTGATCGCCAAATTATAATTGCAACGATCTGACTGGTCGTTTTGAGCATTTGCACTTTGCTCGGTAGGTTGAGGGCTTGAGTATCTCCGCATGATGTATTATTATTTGCGCAAATCGTCAGTGTTAGTTTTCAAGTTATCCGGAATCGATTTGGAAGAATGGACTTCAAGATTTAAGCTATAAGTTGGAAGAGTTAACCAAATTTGTCATTTTATCATTGGATCTTGGAATGGGGCTTCGTTAGTTCCGTTGGATGATTTTAGATGTAGGAGCGCATCAGGATCGTAATTTGGAGACCCGTAGTCGAATTAGTCTTGAAATGGTGAAAGTTGAATTTTTGGGAAGTTTGACCAGGAGTGGACTTTTTGATATCGAGGTCGGATTCAGATTTGAAATTTAGAGTAGGTCCACAGTATAATATGTGACTTGTGTGCACAATTTGAGGTCAATTGGACGTGATTTGAAGGTTTCGGCATTGGTTATAGAAGTTAAAGTTTCAAAGTTCATTAATTTTGACTTGAGGTGCGATTCGTCATTTTTGGAGGTTGTTATGGGTGAGTTGAAGCTCCGAGTAGGTTCGTTTCTTCATGTAGAACGTTGTCTGCAAAATTTGGCGCAATTTGGAGTTGATTTGATATGGTTCATACGCTCGGGGTGATTTTAAAAGTTCTTGAAGTTTACTTTGATCTTCATGCGTTTTGGCATCAGATTCGTTCTTATAGAGGTTATTCTGTCGATTTGATCACGCGAGCGAGTTCATGTTGTGTTTCTGGACCTGGGTGCATAGTTTGTTTGGAGCCTCGGGGGCTCGGGTGAGTTTCGAATTGGATCCGGAATGATTTTTCATGATTTTGAGTGTTGGTATTGTTGTCATCGCATTTGCGATGTTTTTGTCGCAAATACGACTATCGCATTTGCAAAGCAGACTCTGCGAAGCTGGGCTATTGGGGAAAGTCTCTCATTTGCGAAGAATTTTCCGCTTTTGCGAAGCCTGTTGAGTTCGCATTTGCGGACTCAGTATCGCATCTGCGATAAAAGCATAGGCGGGGTTAGTTCGCTTTTGTGATCAACTGGTCGCTTTTGTGAAGGACCAGTGTTCGCATTTGCGAACTTTTTGGTCACATTTGCGAAGGCAGTAGAGAATTTCAAAACTTTACTTTTGCGATTAGCTATTCGCATTTGCGAACCCCATGCGACATCTGCAACCTTTATATCGCTGAGAATTCCGAGACTTAGCTTCATTTTGTTATATTTTGATTCCTAACTTCAATGGGAGGCGATTTTGTGAAGGTATTTTCATACCAAAATACTGGGTAAGTACCTCTAATCAATTCTCAACTACATTTCATGATTTTACATAAGATTTAACATCAAATTCATGAGAATGTAGGAAAATTTTGGGGATTTTGTCAAAACTTTGAAAAATAAAAATTTGGGATTTGAGAGTCGAATAGGATTCGGATTTGGAAAATTAATATGTATTTGGACTTGTGAGGCTATGGGTAGTCAAGACCTACCCTTGGACTCGGATTTTTCCCCGGGGGGATCGGGTGTTTACTTTTGTTGAATGTTTAAAAATTGTATAAAAATCACAACTTTATTAATTGAAATTATTCTCCCTTGCATTGTGTGATGTTTTTAAGTCGTCTTTCGATAGATTGAGCCGATCGGAGGTGAATTTCTAATGAAAAAACTAAATTGAGTATTGAGTTAGCTGAATTGAGGTAAGTGTCTTGCCTAACTTTGTTGAGGGAATTTTTCCTACTATTTGACATTGTTTGCTACATGCATGGGTGATACATATATGAGGTGACGAGCATATTAGGGTTAACCATGCTCGGGGATAAATCATGTTATAAATTGTGTCTTGTAGAATCACATGACCTTCTTCCTTCATGCCTTACTTGACTCCTAGATACTAAGAACACAATATTAAATGTTAGAAACTAAGACTTAGTGTCACGATCCAAATTTCCCTCCGTTGGGTATCGTGATGGCACCTAGTCTTAGAGACTAGGTAAGCCTAACATTTACACTGGACAATAACAATAATTTTAAAATTTTCAAAATAGAATTCTTGACAGAGTTTACAATTTTCCAAAACCCGGTAAATACAAGTCATAAGCTCTACGAAATATTTCTATCAAATCTAAGTACAACTGTCTAGGAATAAGTAAATACAATTGAATAGAAATAAAACTTGAAGGTGACTCTGAAGCCTTCGAACGCAGCAGCAGGTTACCTTGAGTCTCCTCAGCAATGATCTGTGCAGCTGCCAACAACAATAACCTGAAGTTGCACACAAAAATGTGCAGAAGTGTAGTATGAGCACACCACAGCGGTGCCTAGTAAGTATCAAGACTAACCTCGGTGAAGTAATGACAAGGAATAGTCAAGACGCCACCGGTCTAATAAGTAAAAAGGCATAGATGTATAAATGACCGAACCAAAATATCTATCTAAAGATTTCTCAATGTAATTAATGATACGATCGAATAATACGGAAGAAAATTAAATAATCACGATCAACAGACATCATAATAGAAATACGCAAAGAGAATGGAAAGGATGCAATCCAAAGGGCGGGAATTACAACCCAACAAAAACACAAGCAACTCATCACTGCATCAATTTATTCCCGTCAGGCCTTAGCCAATAACTCAATAACACTGATCAAACCTTCGAGTGAAACCTTTAAATCGTGAGTTTATTTTGAAGGCTTTAAAGATATAATCATTTCGAAGTAGATAAATTTCTTCTTTGAAACATACTTTCTCTGAATGTATATTTATATATTTTTATAAAGAGAAATCTTAACAACATAGTCTCTTCAAAAATACGTGGTGTTCAAATATACTTTCCCAAATACTGATTTTTCAAATATCATCAAAATACGTGATGTTCAAAATATATTTTCCCAAGTATTGCTCTTTCAAATATCATCAAAATACGTGATGTTTAAAATATATTTTCCCAGTACTCCTCTTTCAAATATCATCAAAACACTTGATGTTCAAAATATATTTTCCCAAGTACTTCTCTTTCAAATATCATCAAAACACGTGATGATCAAAATATTTTTTTTTCAAGTACTGCTCTTTCAAATATCATCAAAACAAGTGATGTTCAAATTTTCCCAAGTACTGCTCTTTCAAATATCATCAAAGCACGTGATGTTCAAAATATATTTTTCCAAGTACTGTTCTTTCAAATATCATCATTATGCAAGACAAATGTTTTTCAAATATACTTTCGAAAAGAAGTCCTTTAGACATAACTTTTCCTGGAGATAATTGTTTTTCAGCTATACTTTTCAATATATATATTTATATCTTTCGATTCAAATCTCCTTAATCATAAAACTACTGGAACTCAGTCCGCCACTCAGAATTGTCATGCAATGCAGTACAGGGGGAAAGCTCCCGGATCTCTGTCCGTAGTCCCAATTTAAATATGTGATGCAGTACAGGGGGAAAGCTCCCGGATCTCTGTCCGTAGTCCCAATTTAAATATGCGATGCAGTACATAGGAAAAGCTCCCAGATCTCTGTCCGTAGTCCCAGTCTAAATATATGATGCAATACAAGGGAAAAGCTCCCGGATCTCTGTCCGTAGTCCCAATTTAAATATGTGATGCAGTACAGGGGGAAAGCTCCCGGATCTCTGTCCGTAATCCCAATTTAAATATGTGATGCAGTATAGGGGAAAAGCTCCCGGATCTCTGTCGGTAGTCCCAATTTAAATATGCAATGCAGCCACTGAGGAAAACAACCAGAATGCGACAGAAACAACATATATTGCCACAACCGGCGCGAAAGCAAATAAGGCCGAATACAAAGTGCAATTGAGCAAATCAATACAAAGACTTAAATCAAAAAAGTGGTAACAACTCGCTCATAAGAAGTAGCCACAGAGAGGAATGCCAAACACAAAGAGAGAACATTATAACGAGGGGAAGACAAGACAAATATAGCAACGATTCTATACATTCAAGTTCGCGACCAAGAAACCAAATCATCCCAGCAAGGGAATCAACTATAACCAATCTCACTTAGACAATTAGCTTCACCAAATAAACTCAGTTTGAACAATGCTCAGTAAATAGGCAGCATATGAAGGAAGACATAGCATAACGGTAGGAAAAACAAAGTCTTCATTTAAGTCAATTAAGATCATATAAGAAACAAGGAATGCTAGGCAAGTACTTCTAACTTGAACAGGAGGAGATGAGACTATGAATCAGGAATTCAGATATAACAAGTACAATTCATATATGGGGAATATAAGAACCCAAAAATATCTAAAGGGAAATCTATTTGCAAATAAGTTCGAGTACACACTCATCACCTCGTGTACGCGGACTACAATCAACATAGAAGACTCAATCCTAAGGGGTAGTTCCCCCACACAAGGTTAGGCAAGATACTTACCTTGACTGCGCTAATCAACTCAATACCACGCTCTTGCCACGAGTACCCAACTCCGGGTGGCCCAAATCTATACAATTTGATTGCATAGAGTAAATATCATCACAAGGAAATAAAATAAGTAATAATTCCGAAGCTAATACGCGAAATTAGGAAATTCGCCCAAAAAGTCCTCGGGCCCATGTCTCAGAATCGGGTAAGAATTATATTTTCCGGGCACCCATTCACTCACGAGTCTAAACATATGAAAATCTCTCAAATCGGAGGTCAAAAACCCAATCAAAACTCAATAATTTGGTCTATGAAGTTCATCCCATTTTCTACCCAAAATTTTCGAAATTAAAGGTTGGATTTAAGATTGGAATCATGGAAATTGGTCTATAATGGATAGAAATCACTTACCCAAGTTACCCAGGTGCAAAAGCCTCCAAAAATCGCCTATCCCCAGCTCTCCAATTCGAAAATGGTGAATATTACATAAACCCTCGGATCTGATATAATTGCCCAGCAATTCCGCACCTGCGGTCCCGCACCTACGGAAATACCATCGCAGGTGAGAAAACCCACTAAAAAGCCTGGGGTCGCGCCTGCGATCAAATGGTTGCACCTGCGAGGATTGGGGGATTAGGCTAAGTCTGCACCTGCGGAAGGTCCATCGCAGGTGCGAGACACCAGAACCAGCAATGGTTCAGCTGTCTCCCAAGTGCTAATAACACCCGACGAGCATCCTAAACGTACCCGAGGCCCCCGTCCAACCATGCACACAAGTCATTTAACCTAACATGGACTCGCTCGAGGTTTTAAACCACATAAAACAACACTAACACGATGAATTAAACTAAAAGTCCATGAAAATTCTTCAAACTTCTATAAACATTAAGTTTTGCATTTAAGGTCCGAATCACGTCAAACTAAGTTCGTTTATTACCAAATTTCACATATTACACATATAAATCATATTGAACCTATACCGGGATTCAGAATCATAATACGGGCCTGATATCACAGGTTTCACCTCAAATTTCATTTTCAAAAACCTTTATATTTTTCAGAAAACAATTTTCTTTAAAAATTCATTTTCGGACTTAGGACCACGGAATTCGATTCCAGGCATACGCCTAAGTCCCATATTTTCCTACGGACCCCCCGTGACCGTCAAATCACGGGTCCGGGTCCGTTTCAAAAACGTTGACTGAAGTCAACTTTATTCAAATTTCTAATACAAAATTATCACTTTTATCAGTTTTCACATAAAGGCTTCCCTGCTACACGCCCTGGCTGTGCACGCAAATCGAGGTGAGATATAAGGAGGTCTTCATGACCTCGAAACACATAATTATATAGAATATACGGGATGACCCTTTTGGGGTCATCGCACTTAGCTTATTATAACTTGATCAAATCTGATGGAATTCTGAGAATACATTGATGTGTCTAATTCAGTCATCACTATGCGTAATCATTAATACATTGCTACGGTTGATATTCTCGGGATATTACATTCTACACTCGTGTTGTAGATCATTCATGAGATTTATTGAAATACTTGAATAATAAGGTTCTTGCGGTTTTATTGAACTATTGTTGGCTTAGAAAGTTGTGATTGGGATTCATTTGGAATATTATTTTAAGCACTCGCCTTGACATTATTTATGCTTTCTACCTTGTTTGTCATTGATATACATATACTTGGTAAAGAAGAGTGTAAAGCACAAAGGGTGATGTCGTGCCATTGTATATACATTATCATGTGAGGGAGAGTGTAAAGCGCGAAGGGTGATGTCGTTCCATATTATTGAGAGTAAAAGCACGAAGGGTGATGCAGTGCGATATCGATTAAGAGTAAAAGCACGAAGGGTGATGTCGTGCCACATCGATTGAGAGTAGAATAACAAAGGGTGATGTCGCGCCATATCATTTGTGAGTAAAAACATGAAGGGTGATGACGTTCCATTTCATTATTATTATCATGCTTTAAGTTATCACGAGTTCATGGCATGATGGATGTTTCCGTGCAGGTGAGGACGAGAGACATGCATTATATTGTGATATCTTTTCCTTGTATATACGTTCATGCCTTTACATTGAGTTGTTATTGTTGTATTTATGGTTCTTATGTGACTTGTTATTAATGCCCTGTCTTTGTTCTCTATATTATTTGTTATTATGTCGCTCGTGCCTTCTACTTGCTAAATTTGTAAATACCATGCCTACTTCCTGCTATCATAATTACATCTTTGTCATATCTATTTTGTTGCACTTAGTACATGCCTTCTACCATGTTAGTCATTCATGCTTCTACGTGTTAACTTATAAAGATCATGTGTTCCCCTCTTATTCGTTATATCTATACTTATGCCTCCACCATGCTAGTTAGTTGAAGTTATATTCCTTTTCCTAATTGTTGTCATTACTCCTATACTTTTCGCCTAGTCTGTTATTGATGACCTTATGTACATTCTCGTTCATTATTGCTACTTGAGTATTTCTACTTTGTCATTAATTTCGGCATTTCTGCCATCCGGTTGGTACTGTTTTATGCATATTTGGTGAGGATGAGATAAATGCACGAAAGGTGTTATCGTGCAATTGACTTGATATCGGAGTATATTCCTCGCGCTATGAAAGTTATGGGGTGACTATTGTGGTTTATTGGTTTTCGCTCTAAGGAAAAGTTTGGTCGAGATATTAGAAACAATTGAATTGTGATCTCTTCTAGTACTCCGTTATTGCTTTGTACATTCATTTTGTGTACTGATAGTAGCCTATATTATGCAATGTAGACGCTATTTATACGCTAAATTAACCATACTTTATTGATGCTTAAATGATAAAAGGTAACAAAATGCTCTAATTGAAATTTTTATGTTGTGCAGGAGACACTCCGAGCTAGGAGGAAGATGAAGAGCGTTTTGGAGTCAATTATGTGCATACAAGGCCAATCAATGATAGCCCGGATGAAAAAGATCAAGAAAAGGCAAAGAAAACAGTGAAAGCCACGCGGACCTAGGCGTGATGGAACGTGGTGCAAAAATAGAAAGTGAGTGAACAACCGCAGTCGGGTCCGCGGTTGAGACCACGACCATGGTCAAGGATTTAACAGTGGAAGTTTTCAAGGGCTAAAGTGTAAGTTCCTAGGCAATTAACCTAAACCTATTAGAGCCCAAAACTCGCCCAAGAGTCAGTTTAAGCTTGTTTTAGACTCAATTGGAGGCAAGAACAAGTGAAAGGAGATCAAGACATCTTTAGAGTTTTTCTTTCTTCTTATTTTTACCATTAATTGTGAATCATGAACCATATTGTTTCTTTCTTTTATTTTAGTACGAGTAGATAAACATTTAGTCTAGGGTTGATGGAACCAATTGTTGGATGAAGTTTTCAACTCTATTCTGATATAATCGAGCCGTGTTGTTCTATGATTGTTCAACGACGTGTTGTATTATGATTAATTGAACGTGCCCTGGATTAATCGTGTCTAATTGCCTTGTGTTGCTTGAGAAAGAATACTTGGTTAGATTATTGTCGAACAACACCACTTTTGGGTAGTTGAAGAGATTAATTACTTGAATTTAAAAGTGGGTTTAGAAATAACGAAGCTTTGGTGGGATAATCCTGAGTTGCATAAATTGTTAGCTAAAGTAGTTCGAAAGAATGCTTCTAGTAAATTGTCGTAATTGATCGAGAGATGATTACGGTAGCCCATAACTCATAATCCTCATAGAGTATTTCAGCGAGATTATAGCTAAAGAGTTAAGAATTAATACAACAATTGGGGAAATCAATGCCCTAGATCTTTCTACCCTTGAATTCATCTTTATTCTTGATTATTGTTAGTTTTATTATCATTTTACTTTAACTAAATAAATTCCACTGCTTATTGATAAAAATCTTACATCAGAAAATTGTCTGAGCTTAACCTGATTAAGATTTGTAGTGAATAGGTTAGTTCCCTGTGGATTCGAATCCGGACTTAAATCGAAATATATTTGCAGCGACCATTTTGTCTTTTTATAAGGCATAGTTGGGCGTGATCAAATTTTAGCATCGTTGCCGGGGAACTAACAGTGTTATTTATTACAACTTAGAAGAATTTCTAGGATTTTTAGTTTAGACCAATTTTCTACGGTGTTATAAATTTTTCTATTGAAATTCTCACGTTGAACTCTCCTGTGACTCATGTGTATGCTTAGAAGCTCTTCGCGGACTAGTGAACTTTTCGAAGGACTCTCAGACCCCGAGAAAACATTCAGGGCATTAAACCGTGCCAACAAGAAGAACAATCAGTCACAACAAAAACACCAACTCGAAATTGAAATGGACAATGTGGATGACGTCGATGCAAACAATCGGAACAACCGGGTTGATCCGAATAATGGAGTGGTGACACCTCTTGTGCCAGAAGCTGCTCTTTATGACTGGGCATAGCCAACTGCTGACCACCGCTATTGATGTGCCCCAAATACAAGCAGAGACATTCCAGATCACCAACAACATGCTGCATCTGTTACAGAATAAGGGATTGTTCTCCGAGTCACACATTGAAGACCCATAAGAAGACTTGAAAAAATTCTTGTCAATTTGTGTGACCCAAAGGCAGCCGAATGTGACCCCGGAAGCCATCAAGCTGCTAGTGTTTTCATTCTCGGTGACTGGAGAGGCTCAGACTTGGCTAAATTCGCTCCTAATAAATTCCATTGCCACTTGGGAGGAATTAGTCAAGCAGTTCCTAAACAAGTTCTATCCTCCAACAAGACTGCAAGGCAGATTGATGAGATATTGCAGTACAAGCAAAAACCTACTGAAACCTTGCAGGAAACATGGGAAAGATTCAAAGGGATGCTAGTGAAATATCCACACCATGGAATTCCAGACTAGAAGCTTGGCCAGATATTCTACATGGGTTTGGCAGACAATCTGAAAGCTAATGTAGACGCTTCAGTTGGGGGTGCATTTCTGAGCAAGACATTCACATAGTGCAAGGTTCTTCTCGATAAGATGTCTCAGAATCAGGCTGGATGACTAGAGGTACGACCCTGACACCAATAGTGCATTCTGTCCCTCTTGACCCAAATAATTCACATGCATGGAACATAGCCACGCTCATGACTCAGACGAGTATACTGACAAAGAAGATTGATGAGATAGGTACAAAGGAAGTGCATATTGTTGATACAAAAATGGAGGATTGTGTACCCCTTGCATTAATCAGTCTTATGTGTGCTCATGGAGTGGAGAGGGAGATAACCAGGGCTTCATAGAGGACATGAATTATGTTAATAATTTTTGGGGTCATAGGCAATGAGGACAACAATGAGGGCCAACACCTAACCAACAATACATGCCCAACATGCCACAAATCTTGGAGGTATACGACCACAAGGCCAAGTGGTGCCATATCAAAGGCAACAGGGCTATCAACAACATCACCAACAACAATTGGCATATCAGTCACCTCATCAGCAGTAAGACAACAACATGGTAGAAATTAAGGGTATGTTGCAGAAACTCATGGGAATAAATGGTAAGATGCAGGAAAAGTTGGTAGAACATGACTCAGCAATTAAAGGCATTGAAACTCAACTGGGACAACTGTCCATGGCCTTAAACAACCGCCCCCAAAGAACATTGTCGGCAAACCCGAATATTAACCCAAAGGAGCAAAACCCAAATCGGCTAATGGCAGTAAGTCTCCGGAATGGGAGAAATTTAGACAGAGAGAAAGAAGTTGCTCAATCCAGAACAGAGACTACGCCATCCACTCCAGTTCCATTAGAGGTAGATAAATCAGCAGAACTCACTGAAGTGGTAGTTGAACATGCACAAGTTGACAAGGGTAAGACAAAAGAGGGTGAACAAGTCTAAAAACAGGTGGTACATCTTGTGCCAAAAGCTTCCAATAAAGAACAACCAGAAAGCAACGGACAAAGAGTGACTCCTGCACCATTCCTTCACAGATTAGCAAAGCAAAAGAAAGATGATCAATATAGGAAATTCATGGAGATTCTTCGCCATATTTAATTGAATATTCCCTTGATGGATGCTTTGAGGGAAATGCCAGGATATTCAAAGATGATGAAGGACCAGATGTCGCGGAAATTTGACTTCCAGGACCTGTCCACTATAACTCTGAGATAGACCTGCAGCGCGGTAGTGACAAGACCTATGGCCCAAAAGATGTCTGATCCATGTAGCTTAACTATTCTGTGTACTATTGGGAGTTATGCTTTTGCAAAAGCATTGTGTGACCCTTGAGCCAACATAAACTTGATGCCCTTGGAAATCTATACAAAACTGGGAATTGGCAGAGCTAGGCCGACCTCGATGTTGCTGCAACTGGCTGATCACACGGTTAAAACACCGACAGGAATTCTTGATGATGTGTTGGTGCAAGTGGGAAAATTTTTATTCCCTGGAGACGTTGTTATTCTGGACTGCCAGGTAGATGAGGAGATACTCATCATTTTGGGAAGGCCATTCTTAGCCATTGGAAGAACATTGATTGATTGTGAGATTAGAGAACTAAAAATGAGGTTGAACAATGAAGAATTAATATTCAATAGTCAACAATCCATGAGGAGACCCAGTGAATATGCAAACTGCTCACTAGTGGAAGCTGTGGATGTGATACTGCAAGAAGAGGATGATACCCTTAAAGTCAAAGATCCATTGGGAGCCTGCTTGACAAATTTAGAAGAAATGGATGGTGAAGGGTTGGCAGAGTGGGTCATGGACCTCGAGGGTCAAGGATCCTGGAAAAGGGAACCTCAGTTCGAGCCCTTGCTCTTAGAAGAGAGAGTGACACCACATGCAAAGCCATCAATAGAGGAACCACCACAGCTGGACTTGAAACCGCTTCCAGCCCACATCAGGTATGCTTTCTTGGGACCCAATTCTACTTTGCCTGTTATTATATCACCTGGTTTTCTAGCTGCGCAGGTAGAGCAAATTTTTGCAGGTATTGCAAGAATGCAAGAATGCCATTGATTGGACCATGAAAGACATAAAGGGTATCAACCCAGCCTTCTGCATGCATAAGATTCTTATGGAAGAGGGGCATAAACCTTCCAGGGAACATCAAAGACGGTTGAACCTAAATATGAAGGAATTAGTAAAGAAGAAAGTGACCAGGTGGTTGGATGCGAGCATCGTCTTCCCTATCTCTGATAGCAATTGGGTCAGCCTTGTCCAGTGTGTGCCGAAAAAGAGAGGAATGACGGTCGTACAAAATGAAACGAGTTGATATCAACTTGTACAGTCATGGGGTGGCGGATTCGAATGGACTATCGGAAACTAAACGCAGCCACCCGAAAGGACCATTTCCCCTTACCTTTCATTGACCAGATGTTGGATAAGTTAGCTTGGCGATCCCATTTCTGTTTCTTGGACAAACACTCGGGGTATAATCAGATCTCAATAGAGTGGAAGATAGAGAGAAAAGGTCCTTCACTTGTCCGTATGGCATCTTTGCCTTTTGGAGAATGCCTTTTGGACTTTGCAACGCACCAGCCACATTCCAATGGTGCATGTTAGCCATTTTTATTGACATGGTTGAGGATATTATGGAGGTGTTTATGGATGATTTATTCGTAGTGGGGGATTCATTCGAAGATTGTCTTCACAACCTAAGAAAAATGCTCAAAAGATGTGTGGAGACAAATCTGGTGCCGAATTGGGAGAAGTGCCATTTTATGGTACAAGAAGGAATATTGTTGGGGCATAGAGTGTCCAAAAAGGGAATTGAAGTCGGCCATGCCAAGGTTGACGTGATCGAGAAGCTTCCAGCACTCACTTCGGTAAAGGCAGTGAAAAGTTTCCTTGGGCACATCAGATTCTATAGGCGGTTCATTAAGGATTTTTCTAAGATTTCTAACCCCTTTGGTAAGCTGCTTGAAAAATACCAGCCCTTTGTGTTTTCTGATGATTGCATGTTAGCATTTGAGGAACCGAAGAAGAGACTGGTGACTGCACCCATTATTGTTGCACCCAACAGGGAGCAACCATTCGAGCTCATGTGTGACGCCAATGATTATGCTATAGGAGCAGTTTTGGGGCAGCACAAGGATAAGATGATGCACCCGATTTACTATGCAAGTAGGACACTTAGCGGTGCACATTTGAACTACACTGTCACGGAAAAAGAAATGCTCGCTGTAATGTTTGCCTTCGACAAATTTCGGTCGTACTTAATTGGCTAAAACATTATTGTTTATACTGACCATGCAACAATTAGGTACTTGATAGCAAAGAAGGAGTCAAATCCACGCTTGATTCGCTGGGTTCTGTTGCTACAGGAATTCGACCTGGAAATCTGTGACAGAAAGGAGACGGACAACCAAGTGGCGGAAGGAGCAGAAAAGAGAATGTAGATTGAAGATATCACTGAGACATTTTCGGATGAGCAGTTACTTGTTGTGACAATGGAGGAGGCATCACGGTATGCTGATATTGCTAATTACTTAGCAAGTGGTATTGTACCTTATGACCTCTCCTCAATTCAAAAGAAAAAGTTCTTCCATGATTGTCGTGCTTATTACTTGGATGAACCTCTACTGTTTAAGATATGTGTTGATAACATGATTCAGAGGTGTATCCCCGAGCAAGATCAACCTCTGTTTTGCAGGCTTGCCATGCTTCACCATATGGTGGAAACTTTGGAGGAATCCGGACAGCAGCAAATGTGTTGGAATCGGGATCGTATTGGCCTACACTATTCAAGGATGCCCATGCTTAGGTCAAAAGTTGTGATGAATGCCAAAGGAAATGCAACATATCCCGCCATCATGAGATTCCAATGACCACAATTCAAGAGGTGGAGGTGTTTGAAATGTGGGGGATCGACTTCATGGGGCCATTCGTCAGCTCATACGGTAACAAATATATATTGGTTTCAGTTGACTATGTCTCCAAGTGGGTTGAGGCGGTGGCTCTCCTAACCAATGATGCAAAAGAGCTGACAAGTTTCCTAAAGAAAAACATCTTCACACGTTTTGGCACCCCAAGAGCTATAATCATTGATGGTGGCTCCAATTTCTGCAATAGAGCGTTCGCACGCCTGTTGGAGAAATATGGAGTTCGCCACAAGGTAGCCTCACTGTACCACCCACAAATAAGCGGGCAAGTTGAAGTGTCCAATAGGGAGATTAAAAGTGTCCTTACAAAAACAATGAATGCAACAAGGACCGATTGGGTGAAGAAGCTGGATGATGCATTGTGGGCATATCGCACAGCCTTCAAAAATCCAATTGGCATGTCACCATACAAGTTGGTGTTTGGAAAGGCATGCCACCTTCCGGTAGAGCTCGAACATAAAGCAGTGTGGGCATTGCGCCAACTGAATTTAGATATGGAGACAGCGGGCACCAACAGAGTCACTGGGCTGCATGAGCTGGAGGAATTCAGGTTCCAGGCATTCGAGAGTGCTAGACTATACAAAGAAACGATGAAATTGATGCATGATAAGCACATCTTGGATCAGAACTTCAAACCCGGAGATCTAGTGTTGCTATATAAGTCAAGATTGAGGTTGTTTCCGGGTAAGTTGAAGTCCCGATGGTCAAGATCCTTCAGAGTGGTACAAATGTCCTGAAGTGGAGCCGTGGAGATTAAATCGGAAATATGGGACAAACAAGTTCACGGTGAATGGGCAGAGGTTGAAACGTTACTTTGGAATGGCCGAAGAAAAAGGGGATATAGTGGTAATAATGTTGGAAGAGCCCTAGGACATGAATGAAGAGTGATGATTAGAGCTTGCGTCGTGCCGCGACGTTAAATTAGGCGCTTCCTGGGAGGAAACCCATGGTTTGTTGTAATTCGTCGTGACGCGACGTTAAATCAAGCGCTTCTTGGGAGGCAACCCATGATCTTCTTTTGTTTTGTGTTGTATTTGATGTGAACGATACTAACCCGGCTATTAGTGTGCAGGGAAAGATTTGTGCACATCGGGAGGAGTCGAGGTAAAAAGCTAACCCCGGAGAGATAAATTTTTTTTGAAGAAAACATAAAAAAAATTACGGAGGCCGAACCGCGACCACGGTCCCAACCGCGAACGTGATCGCGATGATTAAAGGAGGTTATGTCGCAGGACCACGACCGCGGATCCGCGGATCCGACCGCGGCCTGGGCGCGGAGACTCAACAGTGTTCTGCCGAGCGTCCGCGACCCCGGAGCTGGGCACGGTCGGGTGACATCAGGTAAGTAGTTTTTTTTATTTTTTATTTTTTCTTTTCTAAACCCCACCTAAGCTAAAACACCCGCCCACCCCTCCCACTTTACCCATTCTCTTTCCCCTTCTCCTAATTTCACTCTCCCTCTCCCAACTCAAAATCCCTAACACACGCCCCCTTTCCTCCATTCTCCTCATCTCACCAAAAGCTCTCCTACCATTAACAAGCTATCACCTCCATCGTTCAAGAGTATCAAGTAAGTTCATCATTTCTCTCTCCTTGTGTTTTTTTTTTTTTTGAATTTGTTTCTTTTCTCTTCTGTAGTATTTTCAAATTTTTGGTAGAAATTTTTGAGTAAATTTGTCTTTTTTTTAGTATAGAATGGGGAGGTAAAATCATGACTCTCTTGTGTTATCGGTAGATTGTGGTAGAGATAGGTGTGTGAGGCAATTGTAGTTGATTTTGGAGGATTTTTAACTCTATGAAGTTATTTGCGCTAAATTGTAGCCATATGCACATTATGTGTTTGTTGAATTTCCCCAATGCTGTAGATGTTATTGTGTCCATGGGGCGGGTGAAGTCTGAGTAACCGCCCTAGGCTCACATAATTTCACACCCTTGCTAATAGTGGCACTTATTTTGTCAGGTATCATGAATCCATCTAGGAAGAGACGGGCCACAGGGTCCTCGGCCTATGGACCGGGAGGTCTTTTTAGAGCTCGGGCATAGGCTAGCTCGAGACATTTTGACAGTAGGCGGTTTGTGTCTAGAAAAGCCCAGGACAGGTTTAGTGCGAAGGCGGCAAAGAAGCTTGTGGTCGAAAGGGCCATTGACAGGGTAGCTCTTCATGTAGAAAGCCCAAACATGTACCGGGAATTGTTGCGGCGTCGGATCCAAATCTTCTTTGAGGAATCGAAGGATGGCAATATGATGCTGGTTAGAGAATTTTAAGCAAATTGCCCGGAGCATGAGAATCAGGTTGTCACGGTGCGCCAAACCAGAGTGGATGCTTCACGCGAGGCCATCCGACGAGTGTACAGGTTTCCAGCCTTCGACGGGGCTGAAGATTTTTACGAGACATACTAGAAAAGGTCTGTCACTTAGAACCTCTTCATCCAAACCATCTGTGTGCCAGGCAAGGACTTAATATAGGTTAAACTTATGTGCACCCTGAACTCATCCTCCCTCACTTGGGAGGCAAAGTATTGGTTGACTGTCATCAATAGTCGTCTACTGCCATCGAGCAACACCACTGATGTCAATGGACCTAGGGCAGCATCGACATGCTGCTTTGTAAATGGTCATGATTTCAATGTAGCCGGATTATCCAGGAAGAAATGTTCATCCGCTCAACCGAAAAGAAGTATGTATTCTACTTTCCTTCTCTGGTCACCAAATTGTGCAGAGCGGTAAGATTTCCTGAGAACCCCAACATGGATGGGTTGGTGCCAAAGGAGGCCGCGTTCAGGGCAATCAAAGTAACCATTGGGAAAGACCCCGGTGGCACCTGGAGCTGCTCAAAGCGACACCTCAGATGAGTCGGATGACGATTATAATGATGATGATGATGGTGAGGAGGAGGCAATGCATGCCTCACCCCCACAGGTGCAGATTTCTGATGAGGCAGGCCCATCTCAGGCTCGCCGGAGTACCCGTTTGACAGCTCTGGAACAGGATATGGTTGGGTTGCGCACTTCGGTCACAGACCTGGGTACTAGAGCTGATGTTATGGCTACTCAAAGTGCAAAGTCTAATAATAAGATTATGGGTTGGATGAGGTCGCTAGGACGAGTTTGTCGCCTCGATCCTGGCACTATATCCTATCAGGACTGAGTACCAGGGAAGTCCCCTTACCTTACTCTGCTTTAATTTATTTGACATGGGGAAATGCCAATTTTTAAAGTGTGGAGTGGGGAATGATGTGTATGTTGTTGTTGTTGTATATGTATGTATTTGATTGGTAGTTTAGTTTGTCAAGTTAACTTCGACTTGGCCCGACGATGGACACCACTCGACGGGTTTCTTGAGGGACCAAAGTCGAACAAAAAAAAAGATTTTGGTTTTGTAGTAGTGTATCAACTCCCCCTTGGTTTTTCTGTAAACATGGTTCTTTTCCAAGGGTTTTTATTTGAACCGGTTGTAGTTAGTTTTTTTTCATTTTTGGTTAGGAGCTTATGGGCGAGGAAAGAATTGAATATAGACTACTTTAGTGTGACACTTAGGCTCATTAGTTGACTCTAGTGAGAAAGCCTTAAAATGTGTGTTCTTGATTTGGCTTAAGTACCCTGAGCAGGGTGTCTGATGATCCAACCTTTGAGTCATGTGCCATGTGTGAGTGAGGCTTTGTGTATTTTGTGCTAACGTCTAACGCCTAGAACTTGCCATGTGTGTTTGAAAAGCGAAATGGTAGTCTTATGTGGTTTAGGAAGTGATATAAGCATTTCTTTGTTGAACTCTATCTATACATGTTCCATCCACCTAATTGTATATACCATAGTTAACTCCGTTGAGCCTGTAATCCTATTTTCTTTGGCAACCATATTACAAGTCTTAACCAATTTTGAATTGTCCATCTATTTGAACTTTATCACCTCTTATAAGCACTTGAATTGTGATGAAATATGTAAAAGTTAAAGTGTGGGGTGGTTGGTTGGGATTTTGAGTGGAATTGAGAAAATACGGATAAAGGTGCACGGTGCTAAAAATCACTACTAAAAGCCACCTGAAAAGAAGAAAAAAAAGTTGTATTGTGTAAAGAATAAGTCTTTGATGGAGGTGGCTTTTGAGATAATGGTGCTTAAAGAAGTAAGGGGTATGCCATATTAATGTAAAGGTAGAATAGTGGTTTGACATAAGTATGTGCTTAAATGTTGAAATAGATGTATTAAAAGTGCTTAGGGAGGTGTAGTCACTATTATATCCAAATGTGTCCTACCCGACACGCAACCTACATTACATTCAAATAAACTCCTAATTGATCCTAGACTGAATAATCTTGATTAGTAAAGTAGTACACTAGGGGGAAGCATATGGTGCATTTTTTGTGGCACAAGAATGTTCTTTCTGAGGGTGAACGGATTTTGTTTATTTGAAGTCCTCAGTGTGTGCGAATTGTATTGATTATGACATAAATCTCTTTTGTGGTAAGTAGGCACTTGACTCATGAAAGGGAGGTAAGTATGGACCCCTGACTTGGAGGAAGTGAGTCGGTTAGGACATAGCGCGGCTAGAGAGAGAGTCCACTCTTGAGGTGTGGATGTTACGCTAAGGTAGTTGCTAAGTGAAGTTAGGCCCGTGGAGTGTGATTTTGTTGTTCGAGAACGAGCAACGATTTAAGTGTGGGATTTTGATAGTAGCCTATATTATGCAATGTAGATGCTATTTGTACTCTAAATTAACCATAATTTATTGATGTTTAAATGATAAAAGGTAACAAAATGATCTAATTGAGATTTTAATGTTGTGCAGGAGCCACTCCGAGCTAGGAGGAAGATGAAGAGTATTTTGGAGTCAATTATGTACATACAAGGCCAATCAATGATAGCCCGGATGAAAAAGATCAAGAAAAGGCAAATAAAATAGTGAAAGCCCGTGGAACTGGGCGTGGAATGTGGTGCAAAAATAGAAAGTGAGTGAACGACCGCGGTCGGGTCCGCAGTTGAGACCACGACCACGGTCAAGGATTTAACAGCGGAAGTTTTCAAGGGCTAAAATGTAAATTCCTGAGCAATTAACCTAAACCTATTAGAGCCCAAAACTCGCCCAAGAGTCAGTTTAAGCTTATTTTAGACTCAATTGGAGGCAAGAACAAGTGAGAGGAGATCAAGACATCTTTACAGTTTTTCTTTCTTCTTCTTTTTACCATTAATTGTGAATCATGAACCATATTGTTGCTTTATTTTATTTTAGTATGAGTAGCTAAACATTCAGTCTAGGGTTGATGGAACCAATTGTTGGATAAAGTTTTCAACTCTATTCTGATATAATCGAGCCGTGTTATTCTATGATTGTTCAACTACGTGTTGTATTGTGATTAATTGAACGGGCCCTTGATTAATCGTGTCTAATTGCCTTGTATTGCTTGAGAAAGAATACTTGGTTAGATTGTTGTCGAACAACACCACTTTTGGGTAGTTGAAGAGATTAATTACTTGAATTTAAAAGTGGGTTTAGAAATAACGAAGCTTTGGTGGGATAATCCTGAGTTGCATAAATTGTTAGCTAGAGTAGTTCGAAAGAATGCTTCTAGTAAATTGTCGTAATTGATCGAGAGATGATTACGGTAGCCCATAACTCATAATCCTCATAGAGTATTTCGGCGAGATTATAGCTAAAGAGTTAAGAATTAATACGGCAATTTGGGAAATCAATGCCCTAGATCTTTCTACCCTTGAATTCATCTTTATTCTTGATTATTGTTAGTTTTTTTTATCATTTTACTTTAACTAAATAAATTTCACTGCTTATTGATAAAAATCTTACATCCGAAAATTGTCTGAGCTTAACCTTACTAAGATTTTTAGTGAATAGGTTAGTTCCCTGTGGATTCGACTTCGGACTTAAATCGGAATATATTTGCAGCGACCGCTTTGTCTTTTTTATAAGGCATAGTTGGACGTGATCATGTACTCTATTATGTTATACTGTAGTATAGTTCTATTGCTAGTCTACGGTATATATTTTATCAGTGAACATCTTTTAACTAAAAAGCCTCGCCACTACTTAGACGGGGTTAGACAAAATACTTATTGGGTACATGAGGTCGGTTGTACTCATACTACACTTCTGCACCTTGCGTGTAGATTTTTGAAGCGGAGCTGCTGGTGATGTCGGGAGCTGACTCTGAAGATGTTAATTCATTCTGGATATAACTGCCACTTGCCCTTGGTAGCTTTAGATTTTGTTAATTTGTTTATGCAACTTTCAAATAGACTGTTAATTAATTGTATCAGCTTTGTAAATTTCAAGTCTTAGAAGGTCATGATTCGTACTACCAGTTCTTGGGTTAATTTTGTATGTCCCGATAATTCTTCACTATTTTTCTATAATTTCATTTGGATTATTTTGACTGTTAGTTGGTTTACCTAGCGGGTCGAGTTAGATACCATCACTACTAATATTTTTTGAATCGTAACAATAACAGGATGAATGAGAATTAAAGAACGAAAAGATCTTGAGCAAGGATAAGAAGTGAAGATCACCAGTTTAAAACATGTCTTATGAAACTCATGTGTGGGGTACATATAAACTGCAAGTATTAGGGTCCAAGAGATCGAAGATTTGAGAACTATGGTGGTTCCTTCGATCTATAATAACTTGAGAAATAGCTAGGTTGTTCATTACTGTCTAGTCAAATTGAAGTCATGTCTCAAGCATACACTCAAATTTTGGTGAATGGCGGAATAGTTGGGGACCCCTTAAATTTGATAATTTTTTGTTTAGTCCCCTTAAACTTCACGTGGTCTTTAATATCCGTCTGAACTTGACATTTTAATAGCCTCAACTCTCATGTACGCTGACAATTTATGTGAGTGTGACATACGCGCTGCCACATGCATTTTTTTGTCCATATGGTATTATTTTACAGTAATATATATATTTTTACCTTTTTAGGTACACCAATTATTTATATTATTATTTTTTCATGCCAAATCATTGGAACAATGTTATTTTGACTATAAATTTTTATTTGGATAAAGACATATTTTAATCAAACTATTTTAACAATTTGGTTAGGAAAAGAAGGAATACACAGTTTGAACATTTACTCATTGCATGTAAAGAAAAAATAAAAAAAATACGTTATTGGAATTTCATATTTTGGCTATAATAATAAAATTATAACCAAATATTATATATTTGACTCGAAAAAAATAATGCGTAATTTAAATAAATAGCCCCATGAAATAAAAAATACATAATATTTTTTTTAAATACACCATTTGAATTTTATTACTTTGGCTAAAACTTCTTTTAATTATTTGGATAAAGAAAATAGAGTTTCAACTAATTTTTGTAGATTTGGAACGGAAATAAAATAATACATAGTAGAGATAAATATTCATTGTATCTAAAACACAATTGAGATTTAAAAAAAATGCAATGTACATTAAGAAAATACAATGACAAATACAATTGTAACAAATAAATTAACATATTTGAGTATATGACAATTAATATTTGAAAAAATACCTCATTTAGAAGTTGATTTCTCAATTTTTTCCCTCCCATGCACTTAAAAGAGAGTGTAGTCACGCTTTTGCCACATCCGTGTTTACGGGGGTCGAGGCTAACAAATTTTCAAGTTCGGAGGGGGGGGGGGGGGGGGGGGGGGGGGGGGGGGGGAGGGGGTATTAACGACCAAGAAAAGTTTAAGGGAGAACTAAGCAAAAAATGTCAAGTTTAGGGGGGTCCCGAATAGTTCTGGCTTTGGTGAATTGAACTTCTTGTTAGTTAAAAGCTAAGCTTCAAAAGAATCAGTGAAATAAAGGCATTCCTAATCTATATAATACTTAACATAATTATATTTTTTCATAGAATATTAATTAATACTAGTCTTGAAGTACGCCCGTTGAGCATGTAGTTATATTAATGAGAACAAACTTTTTAAGAACAACATAAATAATATTCAAAAGATGTTTTTGAATTGTAAAATCAAATTTTAACAAAAAAAAAGTTCCTAAAAAAATTAAATATTGGTCATGTTATGTTTAGAGCTTTGGATCAACTACAAACTTCGGCTTTAAACTGAAAGACTTTTAAAAAAAAAAGAAGTCTCTTAAATAATTATTCTATTAAATTTTTTTTTTACTATTATCCTTTCAAATAAAGTCTTGTCAGAAATCTTAATAGCTCAGTTGGTTGCGTGCTTAGACTTTCACCTTATTGATGAGAGTTTGATCTTTAACTTTATAATCCGCTTCCCATTTCCCTTCTCCTATCCCTAAACCCAATGTAATAAAAACTATTAAAAGAGATGAAGCCTCACCTGTTTCAAAATTATTGGTTGTATCAAGGAAAATGAAATAGTAAAGAAAATGGGATCTTTATACAAATAATCGGTCATATTTATTGTTTACTTTTTCTAGCCATATATATTGATTATATATTGAATATTGAATATATATAATTATACACATATAATACATAAATTATACATATATTATATATTCACCGACTATTTTTAGTTAAGCAATTGAGTGGACGGCTATTTGTTTTAATGCTTCGAAAATTAAACAGGTAATAGGCCTATCACACACACTACAACTATTGGGATGAGAACTTTTTAACCAATAGACATACTGCTTGATTCTTAGCATATTCATTTTTTTTTATTTTTTTTTTGTGATTTAGCCAATATAATATAGGTAGAATATATGCAATAAAAATTTCTAAGTAGTTTTTTTTTTCGAAATATAAAGGGAAAAAAAGATGAAAAGTCACTAAAAATGCACTTTATAGGCATGTACTACTTACGGTACATCCTCTTTTCCTCAATTTCATGCATGAAATTTCTATCATTTATTTCTTGAAGTCTCTTCGCAAACTCGCCAATACTTTATCTTTGTCTTCCATAAATTATGAATAAATAATGTGATGTTGCTAGAAAATAAAATTTTCATTTTTTTTGTCATAATTAGAGTTAATTTTGGTATCATTAATGAAAATTACTTTGCCCTCTTCCTCATCCCTTTATTATCATTGTCAACGTCTGAATTTCTTCTGGGTCGTTTCTGCATCGAAGAACTGTTAAATATATTTGTATAAGACATGTAATCTACTCCTCAAATTTATTTAGTAAGGAGTTCATTTGCAAACATGATTATTCAATGATATTCTATTAAAAAAAATTATATAAAATTTTAGTTAATTTTAAAGTCTTAAATCTTGGGCAAGGAATTTTTTGAAATAAAATATTGATTTTAAATCCCAAAATATTAAAACTTCCCAACATCCTAAATATTACAGCATATGGCTCATGCCGTTGTCACCAGAAGTTAGAAAACAATTCGAACTAAGCTTCCAAAGAATGAATCCAAGAACTTAAAGTTTTGGGAAATTAACCTTGTGAGTCGGGGTTGGACTCAATGATAAAAGTGGATATCAACGTACATAAAACTAATAAGATAGTAAGACGGATAATTAGAAACTTACAACAAACTTTATATTTTCGTACTTTGTGGTGTCAACCAAACTAAAAGTTTCTGATATGAATAATAAAATTTAAAACTATACACACAAGCACAGTCAAGACAAGCGACGTGTTCCTTGCATATTAGTTTTTGTGGGAACAATAGGATGGAGTTATTTGTGTCTTGAATTAATCGGTTTGAATTTTTAATAAAGAACAAAGACTCCTAAACTAAAAGGAATTTAAGTTCAAAAGTTTCCTACTTTGAGCTTTTCTAGTCTTACTTTTCTTTATAAATATGGTATATCACATAATGCAAATTAGGAAAATTTAACATATAAAATTTAATTAACTTCAAAGGCTTAAATATTAGGAAAATAATTAAATGATTATTTCTAAATATTAGGAAAAAAATCAAATGACTATTTTAGTCAATGTGAACTCTATTTTAAGAGGATAAAAAAGGCGAACGACATTTCGCTAAGGATCTTCGTACTTTTAATATAGTATAGATATTTTATATTTTTATGCATATGCGACAAATTATTGAAATCAAGTACAATGGAGAACAATGAAAGCATTAGGTTAAGTAGAAATGACCAGGAATAAGAGATCTCTATGCAAATGATATGATTGTTTGCAGTATTTGATGAATTTTACGATGTGGTAGTGAAGATGTTGTTGAACATATCAATAAGTATTAATACATTTACAAAGAAAATCCAATCAAGAAAAATATTAGTGTCTGATATGCATGTGTTAAACCTATGAAAAAATTGGCAATTATCAAGTTCTCAAGAATGACATTATAATCTTGAAGAAATGAATATATGGTTCACCTCCCAAGAAAGATGGCAACTAATTGTACAGGTTTAGAGGATATTTAACTGCGAAACATGGGTAGAGAAAAAAGAGGATGAACACAATGAAGTAAAAACAATAGAGGTGAGTGATAAATAGAGAGAAAGGAGATAGAGTGCACGATAATTTTACCCACACATTATCAAACTACTCACCTAATACTTATCATATATGGAATATGATAAGGAACTATTGTCATGTATCTTCATTTCATCCTTATAACTCATGAAAGGTGAGTTAGCGAGGATTGTATAACTTGTCAATCACTACAAGTGTATGTAAATTTGTCAGAACCCGAAATCCCACATTCAGGCTGTGATAGCGCCTAACGTTGCACCCGCTAGATAAGCCAACGTGTTAACTGAATTGATTTATTAACAAGTGAAAATAACAAACACTGACTAGATAATTGAGATAAGTGTGGAAGCATTAACAAAATCTAAATACCAATAGCTAATCACGAAGAAAATCCCTTTAAGTACAAAACCCATAAATGGAGTCACAACCTCACGAACCAGTCTAAGATTTGACTAAAAACAACAGTTTGAAAATAAAATGATTTATCTGTCTGGAAAATACATATATGACAGAATGAAAGATAGACAGGGACGCCGAGATCCACGAGCGCCTGCGGAACTACCTCGGTGTCGTCTGGAATGGACTGAAGGACACTCCCACTAATGATGTCCACTGGGTCCAGCTGCGTAATCTGCACAACATAAAGAAGTGCAGGTGTAGCATCAGTACAACCGACCCCATGTACTGAGTAAGTGCCGAGCCTAACCTCGGCGAAGTAATGACGAGGCTAGGACACAACAACAAATTGTACCTGTACAGTTCAATAGTATAGCAGAAAATAAACAAGAATACAGTTACGGGGAAGAACATGTTGGTGATAAGAGGGGCAACACTTGCTAAAACAGTAGAATCAAGTACTAACGGAAATGTAGAAGTAAAACAGGAATATCAGCCCGAACAAGTAAAATAGACAGGAGAAACACGGCATGACCCCTCGTGTATAACCTCAAAATCACACGGCACGGAATGTCCCCTCGCGCATAAATAATAATGACTCGGCACGGAATGTCCCCTCGTGCATCAATAATAATCAATCAACACAGAATGCCCCCTCGCGCATAAATAATAATCAATCGACACGGAATGTTCCCTCGCGCATAAATAATAATCAATCGGCACGGAATGTTCCCTCGTGCATAAATATAATCATCGGCACGGAATGTTCCCTCGTGCATAAATAATAGTCACTCGGCACGGAATGTTCCCTTGTGCACAAATAATAATCATCGGCACGGAATGTTCCCTCGTGCATAAATAATAATCATTGGCATGGAATGTTCCTTCGTACATAAATAATAATCACTCGACACGGAGTGTTCCCTCGTGCATGATGAGTGTAAAAGCAACAATTGATATGAAAGATTAACAATACCACATTTCAAATGTACAGAAATAATCAACAAAATTCTACTGTCCCGGCAAGGGACTCATCTATAACCAATCTCACTCAGAAGTATAATGTCAACGGTAAAATCCTCGACCGAACACATAATCAATAACTTTCTATGTCATGAAATAACCTCAAGGTACCACTTTTAAGGTTCTCAATAACTCACAACACGGAGAATATTAAAGAACATTAAATAATTCATCAAAATTCGACTCACGGGCATGCTTGACCACAACATATAGGTACCCGTCACCTCACCTATACGTTGGACATGATTACACATAGAAAATAAGATTCTATATCTAATCCCTCAAGTTAAGGTTAGGCCAAACACTTATCTCGACTCCAAGAATGCAAGTCCAGCCTCAATCACGGCCTTTCCTCTTGAATCCAACTCTGAAATGATAATATCTAGACATAATTGACTTAATAACATCAATAATTATTCAATAACTCAATCCCAAAGCCTAATTATACATTTTCCATAATTCTTCCAAAAATACCAAAATTCGACCCCGGGCCCGTTTGGTCCAAACTCAAGGTTCGGACCAAAACCCGACAACCCATTCCCCCATGAATCCGAATATACAATTTGTTTTGAAATCCGACCCCAAAATGAGGTTGAATTCCCAAAATTTCGAAAAGCTCTAACTCTACCCAAAATCCCCAATTTCTACCCTTGAATCCATGTTTTTAGGCCTAGAATTTAGTGATTGATGAAGGAAAATGGAAGAAACTAGAGTTAAGACCTATGAAGCTATGGTGGAATGGTCTCCTAAGAATCGCCCATGAAGAGTGGAGAAGAAGAAAAATGGTGAAAGAATGTGAAAATCCCGCATGGTATTCTATTTTTGAACATTAAAAATCACTGGGCGAAATTGGCTATCGCGATCGTGGAGAGTACTGGACTTAGACTTATGCGATCACGAAGTGAAGGCTGCAATCGCAGAGAGACCGGACATGGACCCACGCGATCGCGGACAAATTGGTGCGACCGCAGAAGGAAAAATATCCAGCCCCCTCCCCAGCTCTCCTATAGTCTACGCGATCGCGGAAGTGCCTATGCGATCGCATAGAATCACTTAAACCCCCCCCCCCCTACACACACTACACTACACGATCGCAGGGCAACCTATCTGATCGCATAGTGTAAAAACCTCAGACACCAGAAACAGCCCCAAAAACCATAGTTTTCACCCTTTTTGCACCCCAACACCTACCCGAAACTCACCCGAGCCCTCGGGGCTCAAAACCAAATATACGCACGACTTCAAAATCATCCTACGAACTTATCCGAGTAATATAACCACCAAAATAACATAAAAAATAATGAATTAAACTCCAAAATCTATAGAATTTTCTCAAACTTCATAAACTTCTAAATTCTCCAATTTTGATCTGAAACACGTCAAACCAAGTCCGTTTCTTTCCAAATTTTATAGATAACTCACCTAACACATATTGAACCTGTTCCGGGCTCCGGGACCATAATACGGGCTCGGTAACACAGGTTTCACATCAAAGTTCATTTTCAAAAGTCTTTATTATTTCCAGAAAATAATTTCCTTTAAAAATTCATTTCTCGGACTTGGTACCTCAGAATTCGATTCTGGGCATACGTCCAGGTCTCATATTTTCCTACGGACCCTCCGGGACCGTCAAATCACGGATCCGGGTCCGTTTACCAAAAATGTTGACCAAAGTCAACTTTATTCCATTAATTATCATCAATTCAACTGTTTAACACATTTCCACATAAAGGCTTCCCGGCTACGCGCCCGGGCTGCGCATGCACATCGAGGTGAGATTAGCAGAGGCTTTCGGGCCTCGGAACACAATTTTTACTAAATTTACACAAGATAATTTTTTGGGTCATCACAAAATTATTTATTATTATTTATGTTGTTTCAAATATTCTTTAGAATACATACTAATTTAACTTTAAAGTGAAATTCAGCTTACGAGTCATTGGCCAAACTAGCGCAACATTATTTTGGCAAGTTCATCCAAAATCAAATGAGTAGTATTCCTCAAGATTTATCGAACTATTGAATAGGAGAGTGCATTCATTTATGACTAAACAAGCTCAAAATAGGCGAGACGATAAGAAAATAAAAATAGTTGAAATTCGACTAAGGTAAAAAAAATATTAATCGTGAGGAATAAAGATGTTGGAGAGATATATGAGGTAACTGAAATCAAACAGGTCAAGCAAGATAGGTCGAGGAATATAAATTGTCACATAATGAATTTGGTTACATAATCGTATGATCACTTGATAACAGAATCCCGACCATATTATAAGGTTCTCGCTTGTACAACAATATAGAAGTTATAAGAATTAAACAAAATGCTATTTTTTAATTCTCAAACTCCTCAGACAGTTTGATCCACTCAACTTGTGAAAATCGACAACTTCTGATTAGATATTTTGGCATAAACGCCACAATTATTGATAATCTGTAATAATTTATGTGTAAAGTAAGTCATACAATAATTTATGAAAAACAAAATTAATATTCAATAAAAAAGTTATGTGTAAATAACAAGAATATCGTTGAGTGGACGATGCTTGACAAATCAATTAATTTTTTATCAAAAGATGCAGATCCTAGTATTTATCTTTTTATTGATTTTAAAACCTCAAATTTCATCCTCTACCACACAAGAATCATGTCAGAAATATATAAATTGCAATTTACAAACCTCATTAGAAATTGTGTTGCATAAAAAATATACTATTTTTAAATTACCCACAAGCATTGACATTTTCGAGCGACTTAACGACATTTTGAATAGATATACGGTAAACGAATATTGAATAAGTAAAATAATTATAATATGACTAATTTTACATATTACATATAATCTTCATGTAAGCGATTGTAGTCTCTCATATGGGTGATAATTGTGGATCATGATAATTAATGCTTGTTTTAAGTCATTTATAGCAAATGTGAACGTATTACTTTCGATTGTCATTTTATTTGCGATAATTGTGTTGACCATTCAACAATTAATATTTTTTTTATATTTTAAAATTTAATATCTCAAATTATGTGAATAATATAAAATATAGTTAGCTAAAATGAACAAAAAATGGGTTGACAACTAAATTTAGTCGGCATATCTTTTGTTTTTTGACGCCTTGAAAAAGGAAACACAAGCGCGGAAAATTTTATTATGAACTTTTTATTTCAAATGACGTTTGGCAAAAAAGCATATGAATTTCATAAGTATTTTAAAGGGAATAATGGCTTTCACTTAAATATTGAGACTAAAACGTATTATTAGGTGTGAATATTTTTCTTCCCCCAAAGTGTATAACTATGTAAGTAACCAAGGGAATTCAGTATTCATTCGCCGTTAGTATGATATTCAAAATTTGAGGAACACAACACATGCCATGTATATTTGCTTCTTTTGCAAAATAAGATTTGGGAGATTTAAACTATAGTCAAATCTCTCTATAACAACATTTTTATATAACAACACTTCAATATTAAAGCCAAGCTTTTTCGAAACTAAGTTTAATGCTATGTTAAAATATGTGTTCTCTATAACAACACTTCGCTATTGTAACACTCCTCAAATTTATAAAAGTTTCTAGACACGCTAATTATAGAATTCAATTATTATTATTATTTTTCTTGCCTATAGTGAAAAAATAAATATATATATATATACACACACACTTAAATAATTGGATATACGATTAAGGAAATATAAATAATTTTAATATTATTAATTATTAAAAGCGGGTATCATTAATTATTAATTAAATAAAAAAAATGTAAAACACTTAAAATTGGGCTTACAACCCATAGAATAGGCTAGACATAAGACAAGGAAATAAGGCTTAAATCCTGGCACGAAAAGGGGATAAAAGAAGTGGGTTTCAAAGAAATACAAAGTAACAATTCAATTAGACTAAGGACAGAAACAGAAGCAATAAGTTCCAGTGACCATTCATGCAGACAACCCAATTTCTAATAAAATTCCATATTGTCAATTATTCTACAGTAGTAATAGGTAAGAATCGAATAGTTAATTCCCTTCTTCCTCTGTATCAACAGTAAATCCCATGTTTAGGTGTGAAACTTTGAAATTAATTAAAATGTACTGGTTGTTACAGAATCAATTATTTGACGGGTATAAATTGGACTGGGATCTACGTATTGGCTCAAGAAGTTTTGAGGCGAGTAGATATAACCCTTTACTAAAGTGGTTCTACTCACAAAATCATGCCCACAAAGTGTTTGATAAAATGCTTTAAAGAGTCAACATGTGCTTAATTGGAACGAGTGAATATATGTTGACTAAGTATATTCTAGTTGAAGCTTATATATTTTACTTGAGAAGTATAACCGTCTATTCTTCATATTTTTATGCTTTATTACATTATCTTACATGTTAAAGTTTCAAGAGTTAGATAGAGCTTTTAGGCATACTTTGAGTAATTTTATTTCATGCTCTCAAGTATATTATTATGGATACTGAATAGAGCACTTTCAAACAAGATTTAGACTTGAAAAGTCACAAGAAGAAGTTTTAGAAAGAAAAGACTTTTGGGAGTATTGATCACGCTCAACTATGTCTTATAGAAAGACTAAACGGGCGCTGCAAATATAATTTGGGGTATTACACCCAAAGTCGATCCCACAGAGAATTGTACGTATCAATTGAGTCTATAAAATACTAAACTGGTGTTTAATCAAGTTTCTCAAGACTTTTGAATATCAATTTGTGTTGTTTAACTAATTCTACTAACAAAATAATAAACTAGTAATTGACTAACAATTTAATGTAAACAATGATAATAAAGGTCTAAGGTTATGGTTTCCCCCGTTGGTGAATTCTTTCTCGGATACTTCTTATAGCTTGATTAATCGTCTCTATCAATCATGAACTCTCTATCTACCATAAATCTCTCTCAAGTAATTATGATAATTTACTAGACGCACTCTCTCAAGTTACGCTAGCTAGATCGCAATACAGTTCACTTTAGATTGCACCCGAGGTATCGTTATCTCTAATCCAACCTCTAAACCCTCGGTTATGACTTTCGTCTATACTCTGGGAGTGGTGTTGTTCAAACAATTACCTAAATATGCACTCTCTCTCAAGTAGATACATACTAAATAGGCACAGCTAATTGATGGCCATTCAATTAACTACAATAAGAACGTAGTTGAACAAATAGAGAATAATCAATCAAAATATATTAATATCACAAGAAATTCATCCCCAACGGGTTCTACCAAAACCCTAGATTAAAAACTTAGCTACTCATGTCTAGAAGAAACAAAACTACAAGAAATTGCATAATTGAAATATAAAGTAAGAAATACTAGATGTAGAACTCAATGTTCTTGCACTTCAATGGAATTTTCTCCTTCTCTACTTTGATCCACGAAAATCCCCCTTTAATTGTGTTTTAGGAGTCTATTTATAGGTTTAGGGTGAACCCTAACCGTGTAGGAGACTTCTATTTCAACCGGGAAACACTTAACTCGTCAAAACTCGGACTTGGGGCGAAATTGGGGACCATGGCGTCTGGTGGCTAACGCCAGGCAGGGCTGGCGTTTCAGCCCTAACGCCTGGCTAACGCCAGGGTAGGGCTGGTTGTTTGGCTCTGTCGCCCGGCTATCGCCCGGGTGCCTCCTTT
>ML433085.1:0-49681 GCA_005239525.1 Nicotiana knightiana
GAGAACAAAGGTTGAAAGATAATTTTACACCAATAGGAGAGTCATATGCAAGCTCGTTTGAGATATTAAAGCATTATGACATTATTGCACCTATTCCTCCAAATCATGTAGACCCACATGAAAGAAGCTTTGACCCTTCTAAAAGGTGTGAATACCATTCCAATGCTTAGGGGCACGATATTGAAAGCTGTCGGGATTTGAAAAGAGAAATAGAAAGGATGATCCGGGAAAATCTGATTGTGATCACAGACAGTGACACCCAGAATATCACGCAGAATCATTTACCTGAACATGATGATGCACACTTTGTAGGGATGATGGGTGGTGANAGTGACACCCAGAATATCACGCAGAATCATTTACCTGCACATGATGATGCACACTTTGTGGGGATGATGTGTGGTGACAGGGAGTATGATAATCCTCTCGGGAACTTGCTAACTAAAGTTGATGATTTTGAAATTTGAGAATGCTCTGCTGATTCTGATGAGAAAATTTGTGGCTAAATGTCAAGCTTAGTAATTGAAAAGTCATTCCCTCCTTACTAGGAAGGAATAATGGTAGCTTGTTTTGATGTTTTTTCTATTATCTGGTTTATTTCAGGGTTGTGATCCAGATTTTATTTGTTTCATTGAGTCAAATCCTTCTATCCCTCTTTTTCTATTCGTGTTAGTCTTGTTTGTGTATTTTATTGCTATTTTCATTATTCGGGTTATTCTAGGGTTGTAACTCGGATTTTAGGTTATTTGTCTTGTTGTTAAGACCTTCCATCCTTTACTCAATGAAATACAATTTTTCCTTTTGTGTCATTCCATGCTTAGTTCCTTTCTCGCTAGTTTTAGTGATATNGCTTGAGGATGTTTAATCAATTGAAGCTTGGTCGAAAGTTTGGCACTAATGGATGAAAAATGTCTTTCGACCACGACAGACCAAGAAGATAGACATGTTCATCAACGCTATGATCGCAAAAAGATAATATGTTTTGGCGTTCTCGAGGCTGGGAGGCCCTTTTTCTTCTATATAAACACTTTATACCCTTCTCTACCCCTTTTGAGCTGGTGTCATTTTTCTTTGACCACCCTCTTTTGGAATCAAGTTTAGAGTCAAAAGTGAAAATAAAAAAAAATGAAAAAATCCATGCCCCAAGAGTACAAACTGGGGAAGCTCTGAGAAAGTTCAGATGAAAAAAAAAGAGATGAAAAGAAAAGTCAAAGTCCACGCCCTCAGAAAATAAAAGCTTGGGCAATTTGTTTAAAAAAAAAGAGAAAGAAAAAAACAGAAAAACATGTGAAAAAGAAAAAAAAATAGTTAGGTCAGATGTTTGAACTACGTTAGACCTGATTCCTAAAAAAAAGATGATATGTAGGCAGCCTTACACGGTTCGGTCCAACCAAATAAGAATTCAAAAAAAAATCCCCAATAACTTAAAACTGGGGCAGAAAATGTATTTCACTTTTAAAAGAGTCGATTGCAAGAGTTGTAAGTCTATAACCCCATCATTATGAGTCTACTTTAAGCCTTCATGCCGACATTTCTTTCCACCCCTATCCAAAAATTCTTCCAAATAAAGACCTCCTAAAATGCCTTCAATAATGCCAAGAGAAGCGTGCAATGAGCAACAGTTGTCACGCGACATAAAACACTGTTAAGTTGCTCATCCAAGAAAGAAAAAGGAAAAGGAAAAGAAAAAGAAAAATAAAATGAGAGAGTCTTACTAGTGAAAACTCCCACGGGCACTGTAAGGCGATGGTAAGTAGAGAAAACAAATGAGAGAGGCTTTTTGGTGAAAACCCCTCGGGGCACCACTAGTCGAAGGTGAGTCGTGAAGCTGATGCAAAGAATTGGCACAAAACAAACCCGATTTCAAAGGTCATAGGAATGGTAAAAGAAAAGATTTGAGTCCAAAATGCATGTCATGATCATTAAGGCTAGTTACCGTAAAATAAATAAAAAATAAAAAAAAAAAAACAAAAAGAAAGAACAAAAGAAAAAAAAACTCTGCCTTCTGTCCTTCCCGACAAAGGGGAATTTCTTATTAATATTGTTTCTTTGCGTCATTGTGTCCTTCACTCTAAGTCAGTCCTTGTCAAAACGAGCAAGAAAAGATTTCAAAATCTGCTACCAGCTTTTCAATTGCACAAAGTGAATTTGGCAAGCACACTCAGTTTTTACAGTCAGCCTGCATTGAGGATTCGTGCAAAGGCTTTCCCCCAAAAAAATAAAAAGACTCTTGTCAACCTACTTGGCGCACACAAAGATAACTGGTGATTTTCTCTGACAGACAAATTGCTCCAAAAGGTAAGAAGCCACTCAAGATATCAGAAAAGGTCGCCTAAGCAAAGATCTCCTGTTGGGATAAGGCTGACTGAGCCACAAATACAAATGGTACTGGGTGTGAAATAATCAGGGTTGATGCAGAGCAAAAAAGTCTCTTGAAACCAACTCAAGTTGATTGAGCGAAAGCCAAGTTGCTCAGGACTCAAGGCCACAAACTGACCACCACTTTTTAAAACTCACAAAAGTTTCTTTGTTTGAAACAGGAACAAAGCAGTGCAACGAAAGTGGTTCAAAAAAAATAAGAAGAGAAGAGCCGAAAAAGGGAAGTTTCTCAAATCTTTACCTTTATTTATCTTGCTAGTGTACATAAAATGTCGCCATTGCTCTTCACATTTTTCCTCCTAGGATAAAAATTACTAGTCTGATGGATTTTCTCCCAATAAAAATCTTAGTCTGATGAATCTTTCTCCTAACATAGAAAACCTAGTCTGATGAATTTTCTCCTAGGATCGAAATCTTAGTCTGATGAATCTTTCTCCTAAGATAGAAAACCTAGTCTGATGAACTTTCTCCTAGGATCGAAATCTTAGTCTGATGAATCTTTCTCCTAAGATAGAAAACCTAGTCTGATGAACTTTCTCCTAGGATCGAAATCTTAGTCTGATGAATCTTTCTCCTAAGATAAAGAAAACCTAGTCTGATGAAATTTCTCCTAGGATAAACATCTTAGTCTGATGAATTTCTCTCCTAAGATAACAAAAAGAAAAAAAGAGACCTAGTGTGATGAATTTTCTCCTAGGGTCGAAATCTTAGTCTGATAAATCTTTCTCCTAAGATAGAAAACCTAGTCTGATGAACTTTCTCCTAGGATCAAAATCTTAGTCTGATGAATCTTTCTCCTAAGATAAAAACAAATGACTTATTCTGATGAATTTTCTCCTAAGATAAACGTCTTAGTCTGATGAATCTTTCTCCTAAGATAGAAGACCTAGTCTGATGAACTTTCTCCTAGGATCAAAATCTTAGTCTGATGAATTTTTCTCCTAAGATAGAACACCTAGTCTGATGAATTTTCACCTAGGATCAAAATCTTAGAATGATGAATCTTTCTCCTAAGATAGAAAACCTAGTCTGATGAACTTTCTCCTAGGATAGAAATCTTAGTGTGATGAATCTTTCTCCTAATATAATAAAAACCTAGTCTGATGAATCTTTCTCCTAAGATCAAAAATCTTAGTCTGATGAATCTTTCTCCTAAGATAATAAAAAACCCTAGTCTGTTGAATCTTTCTCCTAGGATAAATGTCTTAGTCTGATGAATCTTTCTCCTATGATAAACGTCTTAGTCTGATGAATCTTTCTCCTAAGATACCAACAAAAAAAATTCGAAAAAACAAAAAAAATCCTTCTTGATTTATTTTAGCGTAGGTACATAATTCAGTAGTCTCTTTTTCTAACATAGGCTCTCCATTTCCTAGTTGATTTTATTTTTAGACATAGGGTCTCCACTCCCTAGTCGCTTTTCCAACCTAGGATATTCCATTCCTTAGTTGATGTCAACATAGGGTTCCCACTCCCTAGCAGACACTAGCATAACCTGGTGATCTTTTCCTGGCAACAACATAACTTGGTGACCTTTCCATACACCAGCATAACATGGTAATCTTTTCTTCTCCAGACACTGGCATAACCCAGTGATCTCTTTTCCCCAGGCAACAACATAACCTGTTGACCTATACAGACACCAGCATAACCTGGTGATCTCTTCTTTTCCAGACACTGGCATAACCCAGTGATCTCCTTTTCCAAATCGGAAAAGATGTGGACTGCTCGAGACAGATTGAAGTCACAAGCTATGCATGTCCATTCTTGATCCGAAAAAGCTGTAGAAGAATGAACTAGCACCTGCAACCAACAAGCATCAAGATTCATATCACAGTCCTCATGAAGAACCAACCAAGACTCAAGACCAAGCTTCAGAAGACTCATAGTTAGTATTTTCTTTTTGATTTTGATGTAATAATGGGACCGCGGACCGGAACCTCGACGGAACGACACCTCACTCGAGTCCCTCATCCTTTCCACCCACTCCATCACTCCAAAATTTCTTGAACTACACGCGACCTGATTCCCTTATAACCCGGTATATGTAGGCTGTCCAAAACCAGGACTCGGTCACATTCTCCTTTCTTTTAGTTTTAGGTCTCTCTAAATAAGAGTCGGGTCAAAAAACCTGTCTCATCGTTCTTTTCCTGAAAACTCTTCGCGTTTCCAGTGACAGAGGGGCAACTGTAGACATTTAATTTTTGACCCTCCCCGAGATTTTACACAGTATAGCGTTTAAATGTTTAGGCCTAATATCACTATTTTTACTAGTTTTGACTATTTTACTTTATTTTAAGCATACAAATTGAAAATTACAAAAAAAAAAAAAGTTTCATATTTCTCTATTTAATTCTCGTATTAAGTGTTTTTAGAAAGATATTATCTTAACCCATTTGTATTTTTTGTATAATCTTGAAAAAATACCAAAAATAGTTTTCCAATATAATATTTTTATTTTGATTAATTAGAATTAGTTATATATTTTATACTATAAATTTTATATCATTTTAGAAGGAAAAGTGAGTTTTGGGTTGTTTTGTCTCATTTTAGTCTTTGGCCCAACAATGAAGCCCAATAAGATCTAGCCCAATATCCCCTCGTCTCTAAAATATAACCTAATTCCCTCTATATAAAATGAACCTAAGACCTAAAATAGGGACACACATTACACATTAGAAATTACACATTAAAAAAAAACCAACAGATCCTTCTTCTTCCCCAAAGAATCCGCCGTACCCCTCCCTGTTCATCTCCTCACCTCTCACACACACACACACAGTCGTTTCCATAACAAACAAACACCCTAAGAACAGCAGTGTTCCCCACCCCTCACCTCACTGGACGCCGACATACACCCTCAGTACACAAACCAACCATTTTCTTTCCTCCATTGTTAGCCATGTTAGCTCACCTTTAGCCACTCAAATTACAACTGAACATCAATAGCAAAATCAGCTGCAAAAAATGCACCAAACAGTTCCGAAAACAGTCCATAAATCACTCTTAAACCACCATGAAAATCACCATACTTTCACGAGCCTTTAACCCCATAAAATCTGATCATTTTTAGCTTCAAAACAACTCTAAATCAGCCCCAAAAAATGACCCTTTCACACCCCAAAAGTGCTGCCAGAAAACTAATTGAAATACCCCCTCAAAACAGCCTCAAAACAGCCTCAAAACAACTCCAAAATCACCTCAAACCGACGTGAAAATCAGCTCCAAGCAACAAGCCAAACACCATAAATTTCAGCGCCCAACCACCATCCAGACCCACTCGAAACAGTGAAGTTTTTAGTCGAGGTCGCCGGCGAGTTTTCTGTGCTCCGTTCGTGTCTTAAATGCCGTTTCCCATCGGTCTAGGCATTGAAATAGGGTTTCGAGTTCCAGAGTTTCTTCTGTCATTTTTCTCAAATTGCAAAGAAATCAAATTGAGGTTCAATCCTTTATCTTCAATTTCTGTTATTGATCTATCCATGCTTCAATTTTTGATTGAAGATTACCTGCTGCATGTTTCGCTTAAATCAAGTGTTGCTTTGATGATGATCTATTTATTTGTGGTTTCCTCTTTTAAGATAGAAATCTGTTTTTTCTAACCTTTAATTTAGATAGTGACACAATCATTTGTTGTTTAATAAAATTTGAAGAAAATAAAAGTGGGTCTGTATTACAATAAAGGCACAACTTATATTATATTGGTAAGAACGTTTATTTAATAGGTTAAACTCAACTATTGACTTGTATTTATTCTTAGTTTTTGTTATTGTACATTTAGTTTGCTCTTTGCTGCATTTGATCTCGTGAGGTGTATAAATAATTTAGTGCATTTGTCCGTGGGGATCATGAAGTTCTAATTACTATTTTTATGGATGGTATTTGGGTTTAGATATAATTTAGTCCATATTCTAAATTGACAAAGAATGTTCCATAAAAATTAATTTCAAAGTAGTTAAATCTTATACTCATCCATACTCTGTGACTTTACAATAATTTCAAATAATTTTTTTTTAGGAAAATAACTTAAGAACATTGTAGTTTATTTTAGGAGAAATTAATAATAAATAAACATCGTGACTATGAGTTTGATTCCCGTGGCATAGTTATGATTATGTAATCTACACTTGGGTATGGCAAGTCATGCCCCCGACCACAACTTCGAACAATAATAAAAATCACATGTTGTAAATCGGGGGTGCATTTCATGTGGTGCGTTTACAATGTGTCCAAAAATGACAAGTGCACGTCATCATGACTTGTTTTAAGATAAATATTAATAGGTTAAAAAGCACAATAGGTTTAAAATATATAAATAATTAGATAATTAGGCCAAATATTAATAGTTAAGCGCCATGCTAGAACCACGGAATTCGGGAGTGCCTAACACCTTCTCCCGGGTTTACAGAATTCCTTACTTGAATTTCTGGTTGCAGACAACTTAAAAAAGAGTCAAAATTTCCTCAGTTTGGGATTTTTTAATTATAAAACGGTGTCCCGGAACATCGTCAAAATTCCGGGTGGAGACTCTGAAAATTAAAATAAATCCCAAATCCGAATAATGTCACTTTAATTGGAAAAACTCCCTTATTACCCTTTATTAATCCGGGGTGGTGGAAAAAGGAGGTGTGACAGGTGGTACTTCTTGTACCTCTCAAGTCGGAGCTGCTCTGCCTCAGGAACAGCTATCCTAGTCTTATGCTGAGCTGGAGCTGCTGGGGGCATAGGAATATACTCTGGAATCTGCCCAATATGAACCCTCTGCTCAGGAGTACGGGCTGCGGGAGTCTATGTCCCTCCCCCGGCCTGGGATGTAGCTGGAGCTATCAGAAGTAGTCCCGCCTGAAACAGAGTACTGAAGGCACTCAAGAACTGAGCCAATGTCTCCTGGAGGGCTGGAGTAATAGTAGGGGCCTCCTGTGCCCCTACAACTGAGGCCACTAGGGACTCCTCTGCCTCTGCTCTAGTCGGTGCTCGGGCTGCACCGCGTGCTCGTCCTCTGCCCCGGCCCCTGCCTCTGGTGGCTCTGACTGGGAGCTCGGGTGCCTAGTTATCAGTACGTCTGGTGTAGGTGTGAACCATCTGTAAGCAAGAATAAAATAGAGTTTAAGAATTTGATGACATTAACTAGCACGATAAGGAATTCCAAAGAATTTGATTGTTCTTAACAGTTACATAGCCTCTCGAAGATAGATACGGATGTCTCTGCACCGATCCGCAAAACTCTAATAAACCGACTTGTGACTTGTGACTCCTATGAACCTAGACGCTCTGATACCAACTTGTCACGACCAGAATTACCCTCCGAACGGTCCCGTGACGGCACTTAGTCTCTACGACTAGGTAATCCTAAAATTTGCGGAAAATAAGGCAAAACAATAATAGAAACAGTAAAGAAGAAGCAATACTATAAAATTTAGCCGCTCGACATTTACAGCTTTTACTTTCCCAAAACCCGGAACATCACAAAGTCACAAACTCTGAACTACTGTAGCCCTATACAAAGGAATAAGGAAAGTGTATCTATATATCTCCTATATCTATACTAGAGTAGGAAGGGGACTCGTGAGATCCTGCAGACGCGGCAGAATTACCTCTCGGTCTCCTAAGCAGCTACTAAGATACGCCTAGCCACTGTACGGTGCACTGGTACCTGGATCTGCACAAGGGGGAAAACATGCGCAGGAAAGGGCGTGAGTACTCCACATTCGGGACTCAGTAAGTGCCAAGCCTAACCCCAGTCAAGTATTGACGAGGTCAGGTTGAGGCTCTACTGAGTCTTAAAACAAGTTAATTATAAATTTAAAACAGTGAAATATAGATAAGCAATGATAAACAGAATTAATGGAAACTGGAAAAAAATTAATAACAGAAAGAGAGCCCTCGGCTCAGCACAGCATATATCTCAACAGTAAATATTCAATGCAGTACAAGGGGAAAGCTCCCGGATCTCAGTCCGTAGTCCCAATTTAAATATGCTATGCAGTACAGGGGGAAAGCTCTCGGATCTCCGTCCGTAGTCCCAATTTAAATATGTATTGCAGTACATGGGGAAAGCTCCCGGATCTCCGTCCGTAGTCCCAATTTAAATATGCAATGCATAAGTATGTCGGATACGGCTTAATTAAACAGTTCAGGAAAAACAACAGGCAAGAATAAAGTAAAACTACCTAAACATGGTGAAACTAGTAGCAAATAAGAGGAAATCAAGTAAGGATAGGTAGGCGTGCTTATTCTTAAGCTAACTACTCAGTTAAGACAGGAAACAATAATATAGGAATGAAAATGAGTGATGCCATGGAAGAAAAAGTGGAATTTTAGCAACAATGACCCGTGTACGCCCTCGTCACCTCACGTACACGGCGTCCACGTGACAAAATCAGTATAGAAATGCCTAAGGGGAAGTCCCCAACACAGAGTTAGGCAAGACACTTACCTTGGCTGCGCTAATCAACTCAATACCACGCTCTTGCCACGAGTATCCAACTCTGGGTGGCTCAAATCTAGTCAATTCGATTGCATAGTGTAAATATCATTTCAAGGAAACAAAATAGCTAATAAGTTCGAAGCTAATACGCGAAATTAGGAAATTCGCACAAAAAGTTCCCTCGAGCCCACGTCTCGGAATCGGGTGAAAATCATATTTTCCGGACACTCATTCACTCACGAGTTTAACCATATAAGAATATCTCAAATCGGAGGTCAAACACCCAATCAAAACTCAATAATTCGGTCTATGAAGTTCATCCCATTTTTCTACCCAAAATTTTCGAAATTAAAGGTTGAATTTAAGATTGGAATCATGGAAATTGATCTATAATGGATATAAATCACTTACTCAAGTTACCCAGGTGCAAAAGCCTCCAAAAATCGCCCCTCCCGAGCTCTCAAATTCAAAAGTGGTGAAAATAACATAAACCCTCGGATTTGGGTCTTTAAAAGACTGCCCAGGGATACCGCACCTGCGGCTCCTGGACCGCACCTGCGGTACCGCACCTGCGAAAAATCCATCACAGGTGCGGAAAGTCACTTAATAGGGCTGGGGCCGCACCTGCGGTCACTTCGCCGCATCTACGGTCCCTCACCTGCGGAACACAAACCGCATCTGCGACCACTGGCAGCCCTTGCTTAAATTCCGCATTTGCGAGCCCCAACTCCACACCTGCGTGTCCGCACCTACGGTACCTCATCCGCTGGTGCGGAACACCAGAACCGGCAATGGTTCAACTGTGTTCCAAGTTCCAAAATCACCCGTTGAGCCTCCGAAACACCCCCGGGGCCTCAACCAAACTTACCAACCAGTCCTAATACTTCATTCAAACTTAGTCGAGCCTTCAAAACACATATCATAACATCAAAATCATCAAATATGCATAGATTCAAGCCTAAGAACTTATGAAAATTTTAAAATTCACATCTGATGCCGAAACACGTCAAAACTCGTCCGAATGACCGCAAATTTTGCACACATGTTATAAATGACATTACGGACCTGATGTCGCTTAGGAATTCCATTCCGAGTCCAATATCAAAATTTCACCTATTGGTCGAAATCGCCAAAATTCTAACTTTCGCCAATTCAAGCCTAAATCTACAACCGACCTTGAAAACACATTCTGAACATGCTCCCAACCCCGGAATCACCCAACAAAGCTAATGGAGTTGATGGAATTCTATTCCGGATCCGTCTTCACACAGCTCTAGCTACGACATGATTTCAAAGGCTAAAATCCACATTTAAGGACTATGTGTCCAAAATCACTCCGAATTTTACCACTCAATACTCCGACAAGTTTCAATAACACAAATAGACATGGGAGAAGCAATTATTAGGGGATCGGGGCGCTAACTCTCAAAAGGACCGATTGGGTCGTTACATGCTAATGTTTTAAGGCCTACTAAATGCTAATTACAAATAAGTATGATTAGCTTTAGATTAAAAATATAAGTATATAAATATAAGTATATATATAAGTATATGTATATGTGTATACATAGTCTAAGATATATTTAGATTATGTCTAAGATCTATTCCATTCAACTACTTTCATTAATTATGTTTCATTTTTAATTCCTAATTATTATTGTGGTCCTAAAATTGCCAAGTGGCTTCATTTTAGCTTGTCACTTGGCTTAACCACATCCTTCACTACTCTCCTTTTAATATAATATAGATATATATTTTTTTTGAGATATTAAAAATATTGTTTTATTTTAATACATAATATGGTCGGCCTTTCGGGTGTCTCGGTGATACAAACAAAGAAAAGATGATGGTTTTAAGCGTACCCTTGAACAAAAAGCTAATCCTTACCAACGAGGAAATAGAATAATTTACGTGGTGTCACGACCCAAATTTTTCACCGTCGGGACCGTGATGGCGCCTAACGTTGAATCTGCTAGGCAAGACAAAGTGAATGCTTAATTTACCTTACTCTTTATTATTATCAGATAACAGTGAAATACAAAACCAATAGAAATGAATATACAAAATGAAGCAAAGTCTAATAACTTGACCGATTACCATATCGAAATTTATAATACTAAACCCAGAATTTTGGTGTCACAACTTCACGGACTATCTACGAATACTACAAATAAGGGGTTTGAACAAAGTAAATACATTTATTTCTGGGATAACTAGAACAGAATACAAATGAAGTAGAAGGGGACGCCAAGGTTGAAGGTCGCCTGCAGGTCTACCTCGGTGTCTCCACGTGGACTGAAGGCAGCCTTCTCGCTCTAAGGTCTGTAGGGTCCTGTACCGGGATCTGCACAAAAGTGCAGAGTGTAGCATCAGTACAACCGACCCCATGTACTGAGTAAGTGCCGAGCCTAACCTCGGCGAAGTGGTGACGAGGCTAGGACACGACAACCAAATCAACCCGTGCAGTTTAACAGTATACAGAGAAAATAATAACAACGAGAAATAAGCAGTTAAGCATAAAGGAAAAGGGAACATGCTGAGGGGAGGAAATATCAAATAATGGAAATAACGAGATAAAGCACAATTTAGATATCGATTTAAGCAAAAGAAATAGTAATACGAAAACAAGTGCACGGCATCACCCTTCGTGCTTTTACTCTCGTCCTCACCATCAGAATCAATATATTCAGCACGACATCACCCTTCGTGCTTTTACCTCACAATATCATGGCACAACATTATCCTTCGTGCATTATCACTCATATCATGGCGCGGCATCACCTTTCGTGCTTTTAAAATCACAATATCGACACGGCATCACCCTTCGTGCATTAACATTCACTCAAAATCTCACGCGCGGCATCACCCTTCGTGCTTTCACACTCTTCCTCTCCCAAACACATCAAATGACAGCAATCCAACAAGGAAAAATAACGGAGTAAACAGAAATAAACCATAACGTCCCGGCAAGGGAGTTAACAGTGGAATCAATACCATCCCGGCAAGGGAAAACAACTATATCCAATCTCACTTAGTACATAACTTCACATAAAAATCTTCAACTGAAACTAATACTCAACACTATTCAATATCAAGGAATTTCCACCAACATGGATAACTATAAAGTGAAACTCAAGTATTACTTAACGAAAAATCACATAAATCACAATATTCGACTCACGGGCATGCTTGACACCAACGTATAGGTACTTGTCACCTCACCTATGCGTTGAACACGATACTTACACATGGAAAATAGGACACAACACCTATTCCCTCAAGCTAAGGTTAAGCCAAACGCTTACCTCGAATTCTATGACCAAACTCAAGCTTCGATTACCGCTTTCCCTTTTGAATTTGACTCCAATCCACTTGTATCTAAACATGTTTAACTTAATAACATCAATAAATTCTAAATAATTCAATCCCAACGCATAATTATAAGGTTTATATCATTCTTCCCAAAAAGTTAAAAATCGACCCCGGGCCCGCTTGGTCAAAACACGAGGTTCGTACCAAAATCCGATCACCCATTCACCCACATGCCCGAATATATAATTAGTTCCGGAATCCGACCCCAAAACGAGGTCTAAATTCTAATTATTCAAAAAGCTCTAACTCTACCCAAATCACCAATTTTCTACCCTTAAGAACATGATTTAGGCATAGAAATCTAATGGGTGTTAATGGAAGTTGAAGAAAATGAGTCTAAGAACACATACCAAGTTCGAGTTTTTGTGATTTTGTGGTGAAATCCCTCTTCAAAAATCAACCAAGTTCGAGTTTTTGTGAAAGAGTTATGATATTTTGAAGAAGTCCCGTTTTTGTTACTGTTTTTAAAAGACTGGGCATTTGTTCATTGTGTTCGCGTGCCCTGGGCCGCGTTCGCATCCCTGGCCTATGCGTTCACGAGCTACGAGCCACGTTCGCACAGGGTTAAGGCTACCCATCCCCCCAGTTCCCCTCCTAAGCAGTGCGTTCGCACTGGACTAGCCGTGTTCGCACAGGTTTGGCCTTGCCCAGCTGTGCGTTCGCGAGCCAGTCTATGCGTTCGCATAGAGTATACCAGCCCCCCTCCATGTTTATGCATTGCGTTCGTGTGGGTTACCACGCGTTCGCATAGTGTAAAAACTCAGACACCAGGTACAGCCCACAACAACAGATTTTCTAAGTTCGAATCACCCCGACGCCTATCCGAAACTCACCCGAGCCCTCGGGGCTCCAAACCAAACATGCACACCACCTCAAAAACATCCTACGGACTTACTCGTGCGATCAAATCGCTAAATAACATCTTAAACAACGAATTTAGCATAGAAATCAAAGAAAAATCTCAAAACTTCCAAAGTATCAAATTTCGTAACTACGGGTCCGAATCACGTCAAACAACCTCCGTTTCTTACCAAAATTTACGGACACAACTCAAATATCATATTGAACCTGTACCGCGCTCCCGAACCAAAATACGGGCCCGATACCATAAATTTCAAATATAACCAAATTTCCAAAAACTCTTATATTTTCAGAAAAATAATTTCTTTCAAAAATTTATTTTTCAGGCTCGGGACCTCAGAATTCGATTCCGGGCATACGCCCAAATCCCATATTTTCCTACGGACCCTCCGGGACCGTCAATTCACGGGTCCAGGTCCGTTACCCAAAATATTGACCGAAGTCAACTTAAATTCAATTTTAAAGGCAAAACTAGTCTTTTTCTCAGTTTTTCTTATAAAAGCTTCCCGGATATACGCCCGGACTGCACACGCAAAACGAAGTGAGATAATAGGAGGTTTTCAAGGCGTGGGAACACATTTTTGACTTATAAAACAAGGAATGACCTTTTGGGTCATCACACGTGGTTACATATTCAGTCAAGACGAAGAAACTTATAACATCGTGGTTGCTCATAGTTATTTTGACCGACTGATCTTCCAGTATGCTAGTTTCAACAACTCTCGTTCGTTATACTTCTTCTTAGCTGCTTGATCTAGTAAATATCTGATTTACCGCTTTAGGTATCAGTACTATGGTTTTTTCAATTTCAACCGATCATAGTTGACAGTCAAGGTCGATCTCTTTGTTAATAGCACAGCTATAGAGGATAGTGTCAAGCTACTAATCCAACTAACCCAGTGATCCAACCTATGGTTCTGGATAAAAATAAAAGGTGGGCTCTTTGCTTAAATATCATTATTCAAACTAATTAATAGAGTTCTGTCCCTACACTAATACATTTTAACAAATTTAAAATTAAAATAAGAAGCGCAAATATTAAAATAATTCTCGTAAGCAAAAAGAAGTATTATACTCATGGTTTAATTGCTTAACAAATTAAATTTATTAAAATTTGTCCCTGGAAGTATCAAATATGATATTTATATTATTTAAAAATGATTGATATGTTATCGATTCTACTAGAATCCAAATTAAATTTACCAATAACTACGGGAACAAATGTGTAATTGTTACCTTATAGAAGAAAAAGTTATCCCCTAGTAAAATAAAGGGGCAAAATATCAAATTGCGTTAGCTGAAACTAATTTCATTTTGCTAGCCAATTTTTTTTTTAAAATATGTATATTTAATGTATATAATATACACATATGCAAGAAATATATATATTTTGTCAAAAAGATTCATTTCTTTAAAAAATAGCTAGCATGGAAATGCTTGGCCTAATAAACTTTAATTGGATTGCCCATATTTAAAGCTTGTTTTGCCAAACTTTACTTTTTTTTCTTCAAAAAAAAGTGCTATTTTGAAAGTTGAAGTGTTTGCCGAAACTTTTGGAAGAAAAAAAAAAAGTATTTTTGAAGAGAAACATAAGCAATTTTGGAGAAACAGAAAATAATAGTTTCTCTCCAAAAAAATTCTTTTTGAAAAGCACTTTTGAGAAAATACACTTAGAAGCACTTTTTAGAAGCTTGGCTAAATACTAATTAATACTCAGGAGTGCTTTTCAAATTAATTAACCAAATACAAACTGCTTCTCACAAAAAATATTTTTTTTTAAATACTTTAAGAAAAATTATTTCTCAAAATAAGCTGTTTTTTGCGGACTGGGCAAATAGGCTATCAGTGAGTCACCAAATTTCTTGAGAAAATGTGATGAAATGTTGACTATTTTGATTGATCAGTAAATATTTGTAAAGTGCTTTAATAAATATGTGAGAGGTGTTCCAATAAGACAACATGGCTTAAACTTGGTTGGTGAAAGGAGTGGTGGTTATGCAACAAGAGACGAAGGCAAATTTTATCCTTTTTTACCTTGAGCTAAATTAATATTAAAAGATTAGTAGTAAGTTCATGACGAAAATGGGATATAAATAAGGATATAATCTTGATAATTTACGTGTAAGATTGAGCTTATTCTTTTACAAGTATTAAATAGAAAAAATATTAATGAATTGCTCATTTCTTATAAAATATTCCGTGTTTACATAAGGTACGATAATTTACGTGTAAGATTGAGCTTATTCTTTTAGAAGTATTAAATAGAAAAATATTAATGAATTGCTCATTTCTTACAAAATATTCCGTATTTACATAAGGTACGATAATTTACGTGTAAAATTGAACTTATTCTTTTACAAGTATTAAAGAAAAAACATTAATGAACAACTCATCTCTTATGAAACATCCCGCGTTTATGTAGGGATCGAAGAAGGGTCGTATCCCAAGAGATTTGATGCACATAGCCTACCTTGATGCAAGTATCATTGACTGATTCCATGACTCGAACCCCTGACCTATAAGTCACGTGAAAATCAACTTTATCGTTGCTCTAAAACTACCGTCGTATTGAAACTTTTTTATTATTTTATAAAAAATGGCAGCCCGGTTCACTAAGCTCCCGCGATGCGCAGGGTCTGGCAAAGGGTCAGACCATAAGGGTCTATTGTATGCAGACTTATCCTGCATTTCTGCAAGAGACTATTTTCACGGCTCGAACCCGTGACCTCCTGGTCACATGGCAACAACTTCACCTAATTATCCTAAATTTAATTATTGATGTGACTAAAAACTAAATTTAAAGGTTCTAAATTTTACAAATTCACACCTTCCTTTCTAATTACCCTTGCCAACCTTGCCTTCTTTTAACCATAAAAATGTCTACGTATACCTAACACGTTCATTGCTGGAAGGTAGATTGAGTGGTAGCTAAAAGTTGTCCAAAAAATATTCCCTTTTTAAATATTCCACAAAAACAAGAACAAACTTACTTTCATATTTTTAAGTCTACTCTCAAACTCAACCTCGTCTTCTCCTAATAAGTTTTTTCAGTCAACATAAAGAGTAAGCCATTTTAAAATTTTCTCTCAATTTTTTCTTATTTTATTTTATTACTTTTGTATTTGTTGAGTAAAAGAGAGTTGATTTATTTGTTCTAATAATAAATGTTTAATTTCTGTGTAGTGGGAAAGAACGAAGTGACGGTGGATGAATTCTCTTTTCCTTCTCAATTCATGATCAACACTAAGCCTTTATCTTTGATGGGTCATGGTAAAAATAACTTTTACCACAACTTCTTTATTTTTATTGCATTATTTTAGAGGTGCCAAGGGGAGCCATAGAGCAACAGCCAAGTTGTTTCCGCGTGACGTATAAATAGTCACGGGTTCAAACAATGAAGTCAATCACTAATATTTATGTTAGGGTAGACTAGACTGCTTACCTCACACTCTTTAGATGCGGTCATTTCCCGAATCCTGTGTGAATGCGGGATGCTTTGTGCACCGAACTGCCTTTTTATTTTATTTTAGAGTTGCATGTCAATATCCATGTTGTATATTTTTTGTTTGAAAGGTAAATTGTAAAATTTTTGTTTTTATATTTGGTAAACATATATTTTCCCTCTCTGATGATTAGTTAAAGATATTTTCTTTAGAACTAATTAGCTTTTATACATTTTGATCATCTGTTAGAAAGAACGCCTATGAAAATGCTACATCAGTAGTTTTAACATGGTTGATGAATATATCTTTTTGGTTTGGATTTAACTTATTTACACTGAGTGTAAAGAATTTTTGACATTATTAGGGTGAGTTTTAACCTGTTACTAATCTCAGTGGTTCTAAATGTTTTGTCAGGAATAACTGATATAGAGATACACTTTCTCCAAATTAAATTCACTGCAATTGGAGTTTACTTGGATCCACAAATTGTGACTCATTTGCAGCAATGGAAGGGCAAAACAGGAGCTGAATTAACTGAAAATGATGACTTCTTTGAGGCTATTGTTAATGGTAAAATCTTCATGACTTTTCCACTTGCTTTCCAATAGTTGTCAACAGAGGCGGAGCCAGAATTTTAATTTTATGAATTCTGAGGATTAACACGGCAACTTCAAGTGTCGACAACGGGTTCTAAACTTAATAAGTAAAAGTTATTGGGTTTGGTCGAACCCGTACCCGGACTACTAGCTCTGCCCCTGGTTGTCGACTTTAAGATAAAAAATCTAAAAAGAGATAAATGAAATTTAAATGTGATATATTTGCAGCTCCAGTTGATAAATTCTTGAGAGTAGTTGTGATTAAAGAAATCAAAGGTTCGCAATATGGAGTGCAGCTAGAGAGCGCTGTACGCGATCGTTTAGCAGAAGTTGATAAATATGAAGAAGAGGAAGAAGAAGCACTTGAAAAAATTGTTGAATTTTTCCAGTCTAAGTATTTCAAGAAAAGTTCAGTTATAACATATTCTTTTCCAGCTGCTTCTGACAGTGCAAAGGTAAGACATGAATTAATATCATCAAATCATTTTCTAATTCTGAAGGGGAGTCTTGGAGCAACGGTAAAGTTGTTCCCGTATGATCTATAGATCAAAGAAGTTGTTCCCGTATGATCTATAGATCAAGGACTTGAGTCGTGAAAACAGCTACTAATACTTGCATTAGAGTAGGATGTATATATGTTCCCGTATGATCTACAGATCAAGGACTTGAGTCGTGAAAACAGCTACTAATACTTGCATTAGGGTAGGATGTATATATCACACCCCTTGGAGCTACGGTAAAGTTGTCTCCGTATGACCTATAGGTTAGGGGTTCGAGCCGTGAAAATTGCTACTAATGCTTGCATTAGAGTAGGCTGTCTACATTACACCCTTTGGAGCAACGGTAAAGTTGTCTCCGTGTGACCTATAGGTCAGGGGTTCGAGCTATGGAAATAGGTACTAATGCTTGCATCAGGGTAGGCTGTCTACATCACACCCCTCGGAGCAACAGTAAAGTTGTCTGCGTGTGACTTATAGTTCAGGAGTTCGAGCCGTAGAAACAACTACTAATGCTTGTGTTAGAGTAGTGTTTCTACCTCACACCTCTTGGAGTGTGGCCTTCTCGAACCTTGCGCGAACGCGGAATACGTCGTGCACGAGGCTGCCCTTTGAGTCAGTTTCTGATTTTGGCTGATTGATGTTTGTTTATGACTTTTAACAGATTTCGTTCGCTACAGAAGGTAAAGAAGACTCAGAAATTGAAGTGGAAAATGCAAATGTTGTAGAAATGATGAAGAAATGGTACTTAGGTGGAAGTAGAGGAGTGTCTCCTACAATTATTTCTTCCTTGGCCAACAACCTTTCTTCTGAATTATCTAAATAAAGAAAAGATGTTATGTTTATGTTTCCCTCATTTGTTATTTGGTTATGTTGGCTTTTTTTATAACCTATGGAAACTTGTCTTTGAATATTTGTGTTTGAAATTAATAAAATAGAAGTTTATTTAACTTGTTTTCAATATTGTTCTTTTTTCCTTTTAGTTTCAAGAAATTGTTTGAGGGTGTTTGTTTTTGCTAATTAATGATTTGGTATCCTTAACAAATATGCATAACCTAGTTCTAATAGCTTGTTTGAAGAAAATTATCAGAAGAATCACTTCTGCCTATAGAACAAGCATAACAAGATTGCAAGTTCACTAATGCAAGGGAATAGATTTGAACAGAGAAGGCTAAAAAGATTCAATTGATGGATTTGAAAGATTCATTTACATATTGTGTCAAAATTACATGTTGAATACAAAAAAAAAGGATTGCATATATAGCTAGTACTTAGTATAACAACAACAAACCTAGCGTATTCACACAATGCAGAGTCTGGGAAGATAGTGTGTGTGCGGACATTACTTCTATCTTGTGAAAGTAAAGATGTCATTTTCCGAATACCCTCGACTCAAGAAAAGTATTTCTCAATAGTTTTGAAAAAGAAAGTAGTAGTGAAGAAGCCATGTTGAGACTAATATAAACAAGAACAATAACAACAACAAAATAACAAAGTAATAAGGCAACCGAAGCAAGGGGAACAACATATAGTAATAGAAATCGAAGACTAAGATAATACGAGAATAATATGATAGAGAACGATTTCTCATACTCAAATCTACTAATCGTTTACCCTAATTCTCGACCTGCTGTCCTCATTGCATGTACATAGAATGAAAACAAATATATTACATTTATTGGGTTGGTCTTTTCATTTTCACAATATCTATTCTTTTAAGAAGAAGAAGAAAAAGAATTGTTTGATAGTACATGTGGCTTAATCTCACAACGATCAATCTTGGCAAGAGATTTGTGAAGCCAAACAAATCACATATTAGGTATGAGCATACACATGAAATATTGAGATATACAGGTGATGTGATCTCACAAATCAATATCATAATCAATATCATGTGTAAGGGATACTTTTGAGAGATATATACGATATGCCAACTAAACTAAATAATGTGATCTCAATATCAAGATCTTGCATGTGTACAGAACATTTAAATTGTGAGATACACATAACATGCTAACTTATAAAATAAATCAAACAAAAAACCCTTAGAAGTTATTTCTTGAGATATAGCATATGGTGGATGCTGCAAATTAAATCTGCTTCTTGAACGTGCCAATTAATAACATTTTATACCTTTAACTCCTAAACCTTCTTCCCTAGCTGCACCTAAACCAGTTTGATTAATATACTAATACTAATGATTCAGAACATAAGGACATTAAACAAAGTACAAACGAGAGACAATAATGACTACAAAGTCCTCTTATTTTGCACCTATATATGAGTACTAAGTAATTTGATCATTTGCAGACTAACCACATGTAATTAAGAGAAGTTGTGACGATTATCAATCATGAATTCGATTTTTAAGATTTTTAGCACCACATATAATTAAGAGAAATTGTGACAATTATCATGAGTTCGACCTTAAAGATTTTAAGCACTAATTTTTTGTAATTTTATCGAAATATAAGTTCGTATTTAATATTTGTTAAAAATTTTGGTGTGTTTAAATTTCTAGTAGAAATTTACATTCCACGTAATTACAAAATATTGTGTTTGGTTTAGCTACATCCTCCCCTCACAGTTACCCATGAGTTATGAGTTGTTGATGATATGTTATGCGTCTTTGTATTGATGATTTGACGAATTTCATGAGAGAATCAGGTATGGAATCTGCTACAATTGGTTCCTTAGCATTCATAGCAACTAGTCAGATGTCAGGTTCAATTCTCAATAAAATCAGATGAGAGAACAACAGAAGAAATAAATATGGATTAGTTCCTCCGATCACAGTACAAGTCAACTTTACAGTTGTTAAAGCTGATGCACTATACTGGCAACAGTACAACATCATTGTTGAAGCGTGCAGTGTACTGTACACTCCATTGCATCATCTTTGATGACCTCACACACGCATATTATCAACATGAGGCAAGAGATTTCATTCACTAACACTTGCAAAACCTAAAATTAATTTTTCTCTCTCAAGTGCTAGCCACTAGCTCTCTCAAAAACAAAGTTGTTGCAATCCCAAGGACCAGAACCAGAGATTGAAGATATCTTTAAGTCCTTAAGTTTGTTGAATCTTTGTTATTTTGTTCTTCATTTATAATCTTACACTACTTTCAAGAAGTGTCTTTGTAGGACTGATTTAAACCTCTGTTTGGTTTGGTTTCTTGACTAGAGTTAGTCAAAGTTTGTTGCTTTGTAGAGTTATTGCAAAGGGCATACAATAGAGTTATTGTAAGGAGTGAGGGATTAAGAGTTTAATTCCTAAATTGCAATAGGTTGTAATCTGAAGTTTGCTCGATTTAATGGAGTTGAAATTCTATTAGGATAAGTCGTGGGTTTTAATCCCTTCGGCAAAGAGTTTTTCACGTAATATCGCGTGTTCTTTATTTACTACCGATTTACCGTGGGAACAACTAAAGAACCTGGTTCCCTATATTGTTTGTCTTTACAGTTTGTTGTTCACTATGCGAACTGGTAGAGAACCTGATTCTCTATACAGTTTGGTGTACTCTTAGATTGCATCAATTGCTATTAGAGCAGGTTCTTTCCATAAGGCTAATACCTAGAAAAGATTAACATGGATGCTCCACCAAACTTTGAAGAAGGACAATCAACATGTACCACCAAGATTCAATGGCCTATACAATGGCTGGTGGTCGCGTCCAAATACACACCGCAAGAGAGGTATGAAATGGTCGTTTGCAATTATGGAAACCCAACTAAGAGTCGGGGTCGAATCCACAGGGAGCTAAGATGGGGGTTAAGGGTATATATTTCAATGTGGATGATTGAAATATCAAGATTGCACTTCCACAAAAAGATTGGTTTTCTATTTCTAATTTTACTCTGTTGATTGTAGAAATAAAAAAGAAGACTAGAGATAACTGTTTTTGGGGTTTTTCCAAATTGATAAAAAGCCTAGGGATGTGACCATTACTTAGGTGTTTGCTTAATGGGATAAAGACTTTAATGTTTGTTCTTTTGATTAGGGTGTATTATAATTATCAAGTCTAAATTACCCACTCAATACCTCTCGGTCAGAGAGTGATTTTGTCCAATTTTGTTTTCTCAAGACCAAATGGTATCACACAAAACAGTTGATAAAAGCTCAAGTCAGGTTATTAATATCTCTAGGTTGAATCCTTTAATTAGGTAAATCAATCTCTCAATCAACCCAATTCCTTGTTAGCCAAGTTATCCTAGACTAGGTCTCTCTTTCTCAAGAAAAGACTAAGTCAAATAGTCATGAACTAATGTTTGCAACCATTAATTCCTCAAATTAAGTATGACTAAGCATGAACTAAGCTGAATAATAAATACTCAATCATAAACAAGCACTAATTTAATTACCCATAAGATTAACACACCGGGGTTGGGTCACAACCCTAGTGAAAATCTAGCTACTCATACTTATGTTTGAAGAAAATGAAGAAGAAAGATTAATTAAACTCATAATGATAGATTAAAATGGCTAAATCTATTGTAAATTACACCAAAGCAAAGTAAACTTCCAAAACTGGCATGGAAAAACGGCTACAGTGATTACATAGGTTCAAACTTGACCTAATTTCGTAAAACTCATTTATTTATACAAGGCTGAAAATATCGGACAAAAATACCCCTCGGAAGGTTCTGCGGCCGAGGTCGCGAAGCAACTTTTCTGCGGTACGGAGATATAGAATTGCGTTCGTAAGACAATCTTTTGCGGTCTGCAATGTTAGGGTTGCGGCCGCAAGGCTATCTTACGCAGTCGCACAAATATTGTGCGGTCCGCAATTCATTGAAGTCCTGGACTTGGAAATTTGCATACTCTCTGATCTTGAATCCAAGCCCAGCTTTTGCAACCACATAATTCATGTGCAGTCAAAAATTTGCACAATTATCTGCAGATTGTTTTCTCTTTACTGTGACCGCAGATGGAATTCTGTAGTCTGCAATTTCTTCTGCAAACTGCACATTTTGTGTTTCTGTGCCCTTTATTGTCTTGTGCTTAGACTACTTCTTTTTAAGTCTGATTTCATCTTGGGAGCCCAACTTCCGGCATTCCTGCAATTTGGTACAATTTCATTAGTTCTGGGAACATAATTCAATGCTTTTAGAATAAAACAAAGTTAAAAGACGCTAATAAGTAGTCAAAATTTTCACTTATAACTGGAAGACTACGAGGATGCATGATTTTATAATGGAAGAAGATTCAGAGCTCTGGGATGTATCTATGATGTACCCTTCATCCCCATGAAGACCATTGGCAAGGGAACAATTACAGTTCCAAAGACAAGGAAGGAATATAATGATGTTGACCGGAAATCCATCGAGAAAAAATTCAGGGCAAGAAGATCCTCATTTGTGGCATTGGACGAGACGAGTACAACTGCATCTCAGCTTGTAAATCTGTCAAGGAGATTTGGAAGGCTCTCCAAACTACACATAAGATCTGCCGCCAAACGCACACACAAAGTATACTTGGTCATCAAGTAATAAAGTGATAAGATAGAGCGTCGAACCCACGAAGACTTGTAATTAACATTAACTAAATTAAACTATCCTAATCATATAAACAAGAGTTAAACCTAGAAGTATATGAATCTGATATAATTAAACTAAAAAGAAAATAAATAATGATCTCTGAACAAAGGAAGTGTAGAGTTTTACGTTATCAATGTAACGAAAAGATCCAGGGTTATGGACTATCTAACATTCCTATTGTATTCTTCAATTGAATTGACTGACTAATTCATCTAGCTTATTTGTTGACAGGGCTAATATTGCTCATAAGAATCTGGGTAGCTTGCTTATTCAAGCTAATCTAATGCCTATATATATATGGATTTAGAACTAGCAAGTGAGCATTTATAATTCATGTACATCAACCAACCAAGGCAGTTAGGTATAAGTCTATCCTAACTGCGGATATGTTCCCTGATGTCCAGGTTCAAAAACTTGCTCTACTCAATCCTATGTGCAGTCTAGAATTTCCACTTTTGAGTTCAATTCTAGATTTATAGATAGTGTTCAATTGATGATCAAGCAATCAAATAATGAAGCGCGAGATTGAATAAATAAACCAATACGATAAGTCAAGAAAAAAAATTAGCATTCGAATAACAATGGTCTTGAAAAAACCATAACCTAGAACGTGAAGTTTAACTCCACATAGACATGGTAGCCAAACAACAAATCATACAAAGAAATATAAAAAATACTAAGTTGGAGGAAGAAGATGAAATCCGGCCCCCACAGCGGGTCCTTGCTCTCCCTCGGTTGAATCCCCTTCAATAAGTGTGTTTGATGCCTGAATAGAGGCGTTTTTGACTTATATATGCATACAAAAGTCATGGGCCAAAGTTTTCCTTTTTCTTTTCGGAATCAGCTTCAAGGATTGATGTTGGGGTAGATGTTGTGCGTTCGCCTCAGCTTGAACTTCTCAGCATCGGATGCCCCTCTGTTCCCTCAACCTTGTTGTGCCTAGGTTCGGATGCTAAGATGGATGCCTTCTCCCGACTTCACCGTTAAGGGTGAACCACCTAGCCTTTTTTGCAAGGTTGGATGCGACTCATCCACCCTCTTCTTCTATAGTTGGAGCATCATTTCTTCATATTTTTTCACTCCAAACATTCTAAATCATCACATGCAACTTAATTAGTCATAAAACTAATAAATAACACATGTTGGGAATTTTAAAAACAAATAGAACCAAAAAGCAGTTAAAACATGGGGAAAGTAACATTAAAACATATAGAAATATGCCCAACATCAGAACCACTCAAGTCAAGCAGTCAAAAATCGACATGCTTACCACTAAATATGAATTCTTCAAGATGAAGGATGATGATTCTATTCAGGACATGCATACTGACTTTACTTATGAGCTTCACTCCCGTGGAGAAATTATCCCAAGCAACAAACTGGTAAGAAAAATATTCAGTGTGTTACTAGGTTCCTGGGAGAGCAAAGTTAATGTTATCACAGAAGCCAAAGATCTACAAAAGTTAACCATTGATGAACTCATTGGAAATTTGAAAGCCTATGAAATGCAAAACAAGAAAGATCTTGAACGAAGTGAACCCAAAAAGGAGAAAAACCTTGTCCTCGGGACAGACAACAGTGACTCAAGTGGTGATGATGCTGACATGGCCTATCTTACTCAGATATTCCAGAAAATGATTTGTAGCAATGGAGGAATGCCCAAGAAAGGTAGCTCTAGCAGGAATACCAAAGGGTATGACTGCTGACACAAGTGCGGAAAGCCAGGACATTTCATCAAAAATATCCTCTTCACAAGTAGGACCACAACAAACACAACACGGATAAGGTTGTTAAGAGGAGACTAGTCCCCGACAGATAGTTCAAGAGAAGAGATGTCGCTGATAATGTTGTGAATCATGCTCTGGATGCTTGGGGAGATTCCTCTAGTGAATCTGAGGGTGATGATGAACAAGGAGATACCTTCATGATGTACGTTGAAATCTGATGAGGATGAAGATAATGATGACAATGAGGAAAACTTTCTAGACATTCAAAAGAAATTTGAAGTCTTATTTTAAAAAGAAGTTGATACCTTTAGATAATGTTTTAATTGATACTTTCCACAACCTCATTAATGATAAAAATATTTTAACTGTGGAAATTAGAGAGTTAGAACAAGAGAGAGATGATCTAGTAGTTGTAGTTGTAGATTTGAAGGAAATAGTGGAGGAAACAAAGAAAGAAAATATCCTCTTAAAAATTCAATGGAACAATGCATGAACTCCTCTAAAGGAAAGGAAGTGGCAAGTGAGGCACATCTTAAGCTTGAAAATGAACTCAAAAATATAAAATTGAGTCTTGTTACTGAACTTGAAATAAATAAACAACTTCAGGAAGATTTAAGCAGGGTTAAAAATGATCTAGATAAATCTCAGAAGTGGACTTGGTCCTCTGATACAATCACTTCCATAGTAATAGGGGGAACATGCTACGAATCGGGTTCCACAAGGAAAAAGTCCCTATAACCCACATAGCAAGTATGTTATTGTGCCTGATAACTGGCTTTGCACTACTGTGGTAAAATTGGTCATTTCAAAAATTCTTGTAAAGCAAAGTTTCAGTCACAACATAAAAACAAAGTTTTTGTTGAAAACGTATCTACTGCTAGGGAACCTGATTCTCTGAAAAAGAGATGTGTGATGCTTGCATGGACAAAAAGAAATCTGATTCGCCCTTTCCCTCATTACAAGGGACCCAAACTTGTTTGGGTTTCTAAGTCTAATCTCTAATTCTCTTGTGCAGGCAGTAGTGAAGGGAAGCGTCAAAAATAGTACACTAATAGTGGTTGCTCTAAACACATGACTGGAAGAATAGATGATTTCTTTCACTCAAGGCCTTGCAAGGTTGGAGTGTGTCCTTTGGAAATGTAAAAAAAAGATATATTCTCTGAATGGAAAAGATTCACATGGTCAGGATGATCAAGATGGATATTATTCAAAGGTCCCTGGAGAGGTTATTGAGACGGAAAATGAGATGGCAGATCTAATGAGTCAAGTTAAGGAGACCATTGAAGAAGGTGTAGCAGAACCTCCAACTAAGTTGTATTAGGCACTTCTGATGCAGAGCAAAGAAGTGGCATTCATACTTCCATTGATGCCAATTATGAGTCACACCTGGAGGAATCTGGTCCCTCTTGTCCTGAAACCCAGGTGTCTAACCGGAAATACAAGAGCTCACATCCTCTTCAAAATCTAATCACTCCTTGGGACTCTGGTATTTAGACTAGATCCAATGTAAGAAACATGTTTTCCTTCTCAGACTTCTTGTCTCAGATTGAGCCAAAACATATCAAGGAAGCATTGAAAGATACTGATTAGATTGCTTCTATGCAAGAGTAGCTTCATCAATTTGAGAGGAACAAAGTGTGGCACTTGTTTCCTCGACCTTCAGATAGAACAGTTATTGGAATCAGATGAGTATTCAGAAATAAGCTTGATGAGTTTGGAAATACTACAAGAAATAAAGCCAGACCGGTGGTCCAAGGCTATAATAAAGAAGAAGAAATTGACTATGATGAAACTTTTGTTTCAGTTGCAACAATGGAAACCATCAGAATTCTCATTGCTTTTGCATCTCATATGAAATTTAGATTGTTCCAAATGGACGTTAAGAGTGCATTTATGAATGGATATTTGAATGATGAAGTTTTTGTCAAACAACCACCAGGTTTTGAGTGCCATGAACAACCTGAACATGTCTTCAAGCTCGACAAGGATCAATCTGGATTGAAGAAGTCCGCTCATGCATGGTATGAAATATTGTCCCAGTTCCTTCTGGAGAATGGCTTCACTAGAGGAAAAATTGACAACACTCTATTTCTGAAGAAATGAGGGAGGAACTTGTTGATTGTGCAAGTATAAGTTGATGAAATCATTTTTGGTGCAACAAATGATTCCTCGTATGAGGAACTTGCAAATCTTATGGGAAGCAAGTTTAAGATGAACATGATGGGGGAACTGAACTTCTTCCTTGGGCTACAAGTAAATCAAACCTCCAAGGGAACTATGATAAGTCAACAAAAGAACATTAAGGAGATTTTCAAAAAATTTGAGATGGAGAGCTCTAAAACCATTGACATTCCCATTGATACTGCCGTTCATCTTGAAATGGATGAACCCGGTTCCCTTGTGAATGAAACCATATATCGGGGTATCATTGGATCACTTTTGTACCTAGCAGCTAGTAGACCTGACATTCTGTTTAGTGTTGGGTTATGTGCTATATTTCAATCAAGTCCTAAAGAATCTCATTTGAAAGCTGCCAAACGAATTCTGATGTATCTCAAAGGAACGAAGGACCTGGTCCTCTATTATCCCTCAGGTGATAATTTTGACTTAATTAGGTATAATGATGTTGATATTATGTTTAATTGGTGTAGAAAGAGTACATTTGGAATGGCATATTTTTTGGGGTCCTGCTTGGTTTCGTAGGGTACAAAGAAACAAAACTATGTAGCCCTCTTTACTGCAGAAGCTGAACATGTGGCAACTTCTTTCTGTTGTGCCCAAGTGTTGTGGATCAAGCATCAACTAGAAGAATTTTGTGTACTATCTGATTGTGTACCACTTTTATGTGACAACACCAATTCTCTTAATATGGCAAAGAACTCAGTTTAGCAGAAGAGCACAAAGCACATTGATGTGCGACATCATTTCCTGAGGGACAATGTTGAAAAAGGACGCATATGTATGAAGTTTTATAAAACATAGGACCAGATAGCAGATATCTTCACCAAAACACTCAATAGAGAGAATTTTGAAAGAAACCGTCTCGAGTTGGGCTTGATTAAGCTAAACCGAGAACCTAGTCCCTCGATGATTGGCTATGGAAGGATGGTAAGGTTAATTTCTAAAAAGTATTTTTTGGCAACTTCTAACTCAATTCTATACCGTTACAAGTAGACACGAATAGAAACTACATGACAAATAAGCAACTAATGGCATTGCAAATTTTTCGAAGGATGATGCTTATATTTTCAAAATTGTCAAGGAACCTGGTTCCTATAACTCATGTTAGTAGTTCATCTTACACTCACATGTATTTTGAACTACTAGTGTGCCACGTCATTAATTGCCTCCGCTTCTTCTTGTACCTCTTAAACCGACCCGACTACCCATCCCTTTTTCTCACACTTTATTATAACCGGTCCCTCTTTTCCCTCTAAATATCCAAACCCTCTTTTGGTGTCTTTCCTCTCTCAAAATCAACCATGTCTTCACCAAAATCTGATTCTTCCAAAGCCACTAAATACATCCTTATTGTGTCTCCATCTCACGAAACACAGTCATATGGATCAGAGTGTCGGTTCTTGATATGGTGGATGGTGTGCATGTGTCCAGTGTTTCTAAAACTCAATGTGATTTGGGGTTTGATCTGAATATTTTGTCAACATCAGGTTATGATCCACCCTCTTCTACTGGTACTGCATTAATGGATACTAAGGGTGAGATAGATGGAATTTCTTCACCTGTTGGTGCTATGAAAAGTTTAGTAGGAGGTTCTTTGATCAATGATGTTGTTGTTGGGACTCAGGGGGAAGAACGAAGGAATAGATACCTAGTGCCTCAAAATGACTAGGTACCAGTCAATACTACAGAGGAGCCTACAGAGGGACCTGATCCCTCTACCTAAAAGGATTTCTCCGCACCTACTTGGGATGAAACTCCAAGCTCTACTAGACAACCCCTGGACAGTGTTGACTGGTACTTCTTATTCTCACCATATTATAGTCCTTTTGGAGGCTCTGTACCTAGAGATGAAGTTTGTATTTAAAGGGAGATTCTGGTGATAGTGAGGAGGGGCTAGATAATTTGTCTATAGCCTAGTTTATTGCTGCTTGTAATGGTGGGACAGCCACAAAAGAGTCTGTTCCTAAATGACCCACCACTACGCAGTAGAAAAAGATTGCTCTTGATAGTGCATTAAAGGAGAATAAGGAGAAAAAGAAAAGGGGAAGGCTTGTGAAAAGTAGACTCGTTGATGAGGGGGATGTGCCCTCCGGCGGTTGTTGTAGATGTTGAGAATGAGGAGACGGCTCAGGAACTTGCTCCTCTTGTCAGGAAACATCTAAGAAAGTAGTTTCTATGAAACAAAAGAAGGTTCTATCTACAAAAGTTGATGAAGTTAGTTGTGAGCAAGAGATTGATGTCACGACCCAAATTCTCAACCCTTGGGATCGTGATGGCGCCTAACACCATACTTGCTAGGAAAGCCAGTGTTAGATGGATTCATCATTTAAAACAATTAAAACATAATATGAGGTCTAATATTATCCAATAAATGATATCAAAATAATTTATGGAGAAATAAAACGATGCCACGAAACTAATATTAATATCTAGCTACACAGGGTTTGGAGTCACAATTCACGAACTACTAAGAATTTACTACAAGTATTTGGCTCAAAGAAAATATATGACTGTTCTGAATTAAATAAAACAGTAAATAAATAATATGGAGAAAACTCCAGGAATCTGCGGACATCAGCAGATCTACCTCGTGTCTCCGTGCGAACAATCAGCTACTACTCGAAATCAACTCTAACCTGAACCTGGATCTGCACAAGAAGTGCAGAGTGCAGTAGCAGTACAACTGACCTCATGTATTGGTAAGTGCCGAGCCTAATCTCGACGAGGTAGTGACGAGGCTACGGCGGGGAATTTATAATATAACCTGTATATAGTGTCTAATAAAGCAAAAAGGAAATATTAAACTAAATGAAACCGTAACTTGCAATAAATAAATAAATAACCCAGCTATCTTTCCAGATCTCAGCTATAACCAATCCTTACGCGAATTTCCATGTTACAATTTAAATAATGGTAAAAGCAGAATATGAAGAACAACAAATAAAACAATGGGTATTCCAGTTTCCTTCATATAACCAGTAACAACATGAACCTTCTCCCTTATTACTCTTTGTTGCGGCGTGCAACCCGATCCCACCTTTCTACCCTTATTACTCCTCAACATATATATCACCCGTATTCCTTCTATTGCAGTGTGCAACCCGATCCCACCTTTCTACCCTTATTACTCCTCAACATATATATCACCCATATTCCTCCTATTGCAGTGTGCAACCCGATCCCACTTGTCTACCCTTATTACTCCTTGGTGCAGCGTGCAACCCGCTCCCACCAGACAATCACATTTCACCATTTATAATAAGGGTTTCACAATTTAGGTCAAAATCCTTCACAATATTTATATCCCAACTAATGTAAACGGAAAGTTGTACAATTAAGAAACTTCACCAATTATTACTACACAACGAAACCAACCGAAATGTATCATGAAACACTGACAACCAGCCCAACCATTAATGTACCACAATGAAGCTAAAGAACAATTAATACTTTCAAATAATTGAAACAATATATTTAACAAAATAAGTGGACAAAAACAAGTAGACATGGAAGCATCAATAGTCATGAAACAATTAAGACAGGAATATAATAAATTGAAAACGGGGAAGGGAACATGCTGAACGGATAATTTGGTGGAGCATAGGTACTCGTTACCTCACCTATACACCACACACATATAATTTCACATAGCATTTAAGTCGGGGATTCCTAATCCCTCAAGTCAAAATTAGACCAAATACTTATCTCAATCTCGCAGGCCACTCACTGCTCAATTACATCTTTTCCTTTCGAATTTACCTCCAACCCACTCGTATCTAATCATAATTAGTTCAATATCATTAATTAGTGCTAAAGGAACTAACTTTAATGCAAAATTATGATTTTCCTAAGTTTTTCCAAAAAACGTTAAAAATTGACCCCGGGCCCGCTTGGTCCAAACTCAGGGTTCGGGCCAAATTCCATTGACCCATTCACACCCCGAGCCCGAATACGTAGTTAGTTTCGAAATCCGACCCCAATTCGAGGTCTAAATTCCAATTTTACAAAATTTCCTAATTCTACCCAAACCCCCAATTTCTACCATGAAAACCTTTGATTTTTGATTGAAAAGTGATGAAAAACAATGGGTAATCGAAAGAGAATCGTTACCAACACTTTGGGGGAAGAACTTGTATATTGAAAATAGCTTTTAGGTCTTTTTGGTTTTGAAAATATGAAATAATGTCTTATTCCCGTGTTACTGTTCTGTTTTACTCGCTGGGCAGGCCTTCATCGTGTTTGCGATGGGAATGTCACGATCGCGAAGCAGCGACTCGAATAGTCTACGTGTTCGCGAGTCCTTCCACGTGTTCGCGTAAGGCAATCCCCCCAGGCCTTCGTGTTCGCGACCCTATGGCCGTGTTCGCGTAGAGGAACCAGACTTCCCTCCCCCAGGTCCTATGACCATCGCGTTTGCGTAAGACTGACCGCGTTCGCGAAGGGTACCACCCCCAAGGCTTCGCGTTCGCGACCAGTCTTCCGCGTTCGCAAAGAAGAAAATTCCCCTAAACATGATTTACACTACACGATCACGAGTATTGCTACGCGGTCGCGAAGCACAAATTATCTGTGCACCAAATACAGCATGACAGCAGAAGTTTATAAGTCTGAAACACCCCGTAACCTATCCAAAACTCACTGAGCCCTCGGGGCTCCAAACCAATCATGCAATCAAGTCTAGAAATATCATACATACTTGCTCGTGTGATCAAATCACAAAGATAACACCTAAAACTATGAATTTTAACATCAAAAAATATGATTTTCTCAAGAACGCTTCAAATTCACTATTTTCTCAACCGGACGTCCGAATCACGTCACATGGACTCCGATTTCCACCAAATTTCACAGATATGACTTAAACATTATAACAAACCTGTATTGGACTCCGAAACCAAAATATGGGCCTGATACCAATGAGTTCAAACATTAATTCATTTCTTTATTTCCTTCAAAATTCAGTATAACAATTTTTTTCAAAATTTATTTCTAAAGCTAGGGACCTCGGAATTCAATTTCGGGCATACGCTCAAGTTTTATATTTTACTGCGGACCTCCCGGGACCGTCGGAACACGGGTCCAGGTCCGTTTATTCAAAATGTTGACCAAATCCAACTAAAATCAAATTTTAACTCTAGAAATTATTATTTCTTATTTTTTTACATAGAGACTTTCTGGATTCACGCTCAGACTGCACACGCAAATCGAGGTGAATAAAATTTTAAGGTTAATGAGCCCGAAATGGTGTCTTAAATCATAATATGACCCTTTGGGTCATCAAAGTTGAGAAGGAAAATACGGTTGAGAAGAAGAAGCCTATCAGAAAGAGGAAGTAACAGTGACAAACCTGGTTCCACCAATGCTCAGGGAGAAGAGCTTGCCCGTAAAAAAACTGAAAATATGGATTTGTGGAACTAAGTAGAGAATCTGAAAGAGTAGTTGATCAACGATCAAAGGGATATTAATGCTTACATGGACAACCTCCTCAAAGCCCTTGCTTCCTAGTCCTTTCCTTCTCCATCCAGTGTCCCCTATCTTACCTCTTTGCCAGCTCATGTTTCATTTTACTGCGCTTTTTTGTTGTCCTTCCCTCTTGGCTGTGCTATTATAGTTTTGTTTGACTTGTGTGTGTTTGTAATTATGGTACTGCTACAATGCTTCTTCTTTCCCTAACTTAATGAACATCATCGCCTATTAATGCATGTTTTACTTTTATGTTCTGCTTTTAGCTATGTTGTGTGCACACAAGTGATATGAGTTAACTTTGCTGGACTTCTTTTTGCATTTACTTGTCTCAATTTTTTTCAATGATTCCAAAAGGGGAAAGTTACATAGTTGTCAACAGGGGGAGGAACATAATTGAATTGATATGTTGTGTTGTGCATGAAAGATAGGTCTGTTTCGCAAGGGGAGCGTTGTCGTTAACATGTTGATTAAATGTCTGATCTGTTGGGGGAACATTAGGGGAATATCAATTTTGGGTTTGTCATCATAAAAAAGAAGAAATTGATAAGTTATGTTATTTCGTGTTTTGATGATCTGCCAAACGTTATCGAGGGACCAGATAGGGATCAGATGTGATTAGTTTCCTTGGCCGTCGTATAATGAAAATTGAAAGGGAGGAAACATGTTCTCAGGGGGAATGTGACTGATTCATAGGGGGAACAACGTGAAATCTGGTTCTCATAGGAGAATATCATTTCTAAGTTTTTCATCATCAAAAGGGGAAAATTGATAAGTTATGCGTCTGTGTTTCGATTATTTGACAAATTTCATGAGAGAACCAGATAGAGCAACTGCTACAACTAGTTCCTTAGTGTTCATAGCAACTAGTCATATGTCCGTTCAATTCTCAATGAAATCAAATAAGGGAACAACAGAGGGAACAGAAAGGGATCGATTTCCCCGTTATAGTACAAGTCAACTTTACAGCTGTTAAAGTTGCTGCACTGTACTGGAAATAGTATAACAACATTGTTGAAGTGTGCAGTGTACTGGACACTCCATTGCATCATCTTTGATGACCTCACACACACATATATTATAAACATGAGGCAAGAGATTTCATTCACTGATACTTGCAAAACCTAAAATTGATTTTTCTCTCTCAAGTGCTAGCCACCACCTTTATCAAGAACATTATTGTTGTAACCCCAAGAACCAGATCCAGAGATTGAGAATATCTTAAGTTCTTGGGTTTGTTGAGTCATTTTTATTTTGTTCTTCATTAGTAATCCTACACTACTTTCAAGAAGTGTCTTTGTATGACAGATTTAAACTACTGTTTGACTTAGTTTCTTGACTAGAGTTAGTCAAGGTTTGTCGCTTTGTACTAGAGTTATTGCAAAGGGCTTACAATAGAGTTATTGCAAAGGGCTGTTATTGTAAGGGGTGAGGGATTAAAAGTTTAATTCCTAGATTGCAATAGGTTGTAATCTGAAATTTTCTCGGTTCTACTAGGGTAGGTCATTGTTTTTAATCCCTTGAGCAAGGAGTTTTCCACGTAATATCGCGTGTTTGTTACTTACTGACGATTTACTGTGGGAAATAGAAAATCTGGTTCCCTATACTGTTTGTTTTTACAGGTTGTTGCTTATTATAGGAATTAGTAGAAAACCTGGTTTATCTTTATTGTTGTATTATTAACCTAGTCTCACAATTAAAAATCAATAGCCAACAACTGCTTCTAGCTAGATTTTCAAAACCTATGTTGATCCCTGATTAAATGACTTTGGAGGTATACATTTTTTGAAGTGTCAAGGAATAAATCTTATTTTTTTACTACGTAGGTGAGAGATAATTATGATTAGTGGATAGTAATTTGGTAGCTTGCTTATTAATTTATAGAAGTTAGATATGATCATATAATTACAAGATTATTGGATCTACTACCTTCCAATTCTCCCCGTTGTTACCTACCTAATTAGCACAATTTTAAGTGAAGCAGAGAAAAATATTTGTACTTCGTCACGAATCCAGTAAAAAAAGAAGAAGGAAATAATAGAAAAAGGGGATATGAATGAAGGGAAAGCTATAAAGATTTGAGAAATGCATGTGCTTGTGGGATCTTAAGAAAATATTCAATTGCGTCGTTTTTTGACTATATCAAATGTATATACATATTATATGATTAAATAATAAAGATGGAGAATCAGTTGAAGTAGTTAAAAGTGAATAAAAAACAGAAAATTTTTTGGTTGTTGTACTTTCTAATTTGAAACAATTGTACCATATTTACATTAGTTAAGCTCTAATTTCATCTTTGGATTTTCTCTATATAAGTAGCTTCTCATCATTACCTCCTCAGCCTGTATCAAGCTAGCCAGCAGCTGCCACTAATTAGTTCTCTAATATATCATTAATCTAACATTAATTACCTGAAAACTTCTTCTTCACCAATGTCTATTTTTGCAACACTTTCCATTCTTTCAATGGCTAATTATGCAACATTTTCCATTCTTTCTCTTTTTTCCATATTCTTCTTAAGCTTCTGCATCAATGAGAGTTTTGCTGATAATGGAGGGTGGCAAACTGCTCACGCCACAGCCTATGGAGGGGGTGATGCATCTGGCACTATGGGTATATAATTCAATCTTCTTTAATTTAATTTAATTTAATTTAAATTCTTTCTTAATTATGTGACAATTATATCCTAATCTCTCATTACCAAAACATTGTATTTTATTTTGATTACATGTTCTTCCTTATCCCTCAACCAAATGACCCTTTAGTATTTTTGCATGATTTTAACTAGCGACTCAATATCAAAGTACAAAAAAGGTCTTGGTGTATATATACTACTATTTTGTACATGAACCGGGTTGGTTCGGTTAATATCAAAACCAAACCAAACCAAACCAACTATATCAGTTAGGATTGGTTCGATTTTGTCGGGTTTTCGTTCATTTTTTTTGTTTGTTACATGAATATTATTCTAATCTTACTTTGTTAAAGTTATAGATAAAGTTTTGACAAGTGAATATACGTTTAGGAAATATTAAAAAAATTGACAAACATATGATCTATTAAAATATTTTAATGGGAGAATTTTTTTAGTAATACATGATAGTTACTTCTTAGTCGTCTAATGTATGCTTTCAAGGTTAACACATGAGAGGATCCCAAATATTTCAATATTTTTTAAAGAAAATTCAATATAAATTCTTAAAACTATATATAAAAATTATATACTTATACGTCGGTTTGGTTCGAATTTCTTTTACTCAATACCAAATCAAGTCAAACCAAACTTAGCCGAATCTTTTAATCAGTTTATTTTGATTTTTCGGTTTGATAGAATTTTCCGGTTCGGTTGAACACCCTAAATACTAACTGAAACAATATATGGTTCGAAAAAATGAATACAGGAGGTGCTTGTGGTTATGGTAATTTGAAGAGCCAAGGTTATGGAACAAATACAGCAGCATTAAGCACAGCTCTATTCAACAATGGTTTGACATGTGGGGCTTGTTATCAGCTCAAATGCAACAATGACGGCAAATGGTGCATTTCTGGAACAATTACTGTCACTGCTACAAATTTCTGTCCTCCTAATCCATCTTTACCTAGCAACAATGGTGGCTGGTGCAATCCTCCTCTTCAACATTTCGATTTGGCACAGCCTGCTTTCTTGAAAATTGCTCAATATAAAGCCGGCATCGTCCCTATATCTTTCCGCAGGTAAATTTTTCCTATTACAGGTAAACCTCTCTATAACAGCCTTATTTGTTCTAAATATTTGTGGATGTTATAGCGAATTGCTGTTATTGAAAACATATATTATAACAGAAAATAAAATTTGGTTTCGGAATAACTTGACTTTTATAGTGAAATGTTGTTATATAAGGATATTGTTATAGAGAGTGTATTCCTTATCCTAATTTTATGGAGTTTATTACTCAAATGATCACTCAACTATCTGAAATTACCTAATAAAGTCATGCTTATTTAGTTTGTAATAGAAAAATCACTTTAACTATATCTATATCACTTGGAAGGTCACTCGACCAAATTTCTCAAACTTCCGGTGACCTAATACCTATTTTATCCTTTAAATTATCAACCTTGTCTTTTTTCTTCTTCTTCTTTTTTTACTTTTTAAATATTACTCTATAATTTTTTTTTCAATCTATATTATGGACTTACCTATAAAACAAATAAATAGTGTTTATATATGCTTGAAAATTATTTTTATTTTTTATTTCATAAATAAAACTTATTTGTTCAATAGGCAAGTCTATAACACATATTAAAAAGGAAAAAAGATACCATCAGAATAAAAATTTAAAAAGAGAAAAAATATAAAGGTTCATAATTTAAAGGGTAAAATAGGTATTTGACCATCAAAAGCTTGATAAAATTTAGTTAAATAACCTTTTGAGTGCTATAAACATAGTTAATTGACTTTTGTTACAAATAAAAAAAATATGACTTTATTAGATAATTTCGTATAATTAATAGACCGGCTATTTGAATGATGCCCTCCATTTGTGTGATAGTGATTGACTTTACATAATGCAAACTATCAAAATTGCCAGTACTACCAACAATTAAATGAGATATGGTGAAAGCTCCACTCATCCTTTCATATTTCTCGTTTAATTAAAGAGGTAAACTTTCATATCAAGTGAGTCTCAATAAATCTTGTCTATAAGGCAATAAATAAAAAGAACAAATAGTTTTACAATACCGAAATGTGATGTTCTTTTTTGTCATAAACAGTAAAGAAAAGAGTGTCGAATAAAAGTAGGACAACATTTTTCACACAAGATGTATTGTAAATATTAGTAAGTTCAAGATGTAAATACTAATACAGTCATATCCTTCTATAATAATATTCCTATATAATAACACTTCACTATAAAAGTTAAGTTTTTCCTGAATCAATTCATATGTTATGTTATGTTATAATATATGTTCTCTATAACAATACTTCGCTATAACATCCAAAAATATTCGAAACAAATGATGTTGTTATAGAAAGATTTGACTATATTAATACTAATATGGAATTTTGTCTTGGTCTTTAACAGGGTGCCCTGCAATAAGAAGGGAGGAATTAGGTTTACAATAAATGGCCACTCCTATTACAACTTGGTTTTGGTGACTAATGTTGGAGGTGCTGGTGATGTTCATTCAATTTCTATTAAAGGGTCCAAAAATGGATGGCAATCAATGTCAAGAAATTGGGGCCAAAACTGGCAAAGCAATTCATATCTCAATGGCCAAAGTCTTTCATTTCAAGTGACCACAAGTGATGGAAGAACTGTCACAAGCAACAATGCTGCACCTGCTAATTGGCAATTTGGCCAAACTTTTGAAGGGAGTCAATTTTAGTTTCACCTACATACTTTAGGAAAATAAATAAAAAGGCTAAAGTAAGAGAGGGCGTCAAGTTTTATATACTGATTGTGTACAAAATTATTACTCTTTTTAGAAATAACTGTAACAACAAATTTTCGGGTCAAGAAAAAATAAATAATCAAGACTGAAAAATTGAGTAACAAATGTAGTATTTGATTATCTATAAATGAAAGTGTTACAATCTCTATGGTATTTCTCTGATTCTTCAAGAATATAAACTATCTTTATGAGATTGATTTTGATTTTGATTCAAGAGCTTGTAAATCGTATCTTGAATCTCCTTCTTAAACTTGAATTAGTATTTGATCACGAACAAGTAATTCGATCTTGAACACCTTGGTATTTGATATGGCTTTATTCTTGATCTTGAACTTGAACGTGAACTTGTAGCTTGAGTGCTTAAGCTTGTATCTTTTAGAGAAATCTGCGGTGTTTAATCCACGAGCTCCTGCTTGCTTCTTGTTATCACTTCTGGTGTCTTTTAGCTTTATGAACACCTCTATTTATAGTTGTATGGAGTGGTGTGGCTCTTTGATTTGATTGGTCCGTTTGAACTGAACAATACCATCTAGACACTTGGAAACTCTATTGGTTATTGATTTGACTTAGATTACCACTCTCTCTTGACACATGGCATGATTTTATTGACTTATTTATTTATCTTGGATCGCCACGTGTCTTGTTTTTATTGGTTCATTCTTTTATAACGACCCGACCGGTCATTTTGAGTAATTGCACTTTGCTCGGTTTGTGAGGGCATGAGTAGCTCAGCATGATGTATTATGACTCATGAAATCATCGGTTTTGGTTTTTCAAGTTAATCGGAATAGATTTGGAAGAATGATTCTCAGCTTGAAGCTTTAAATTTGAAAGGTTTGACTAAGTTTTTGACTTTTTAGTATTTGACCTCGGATTGGATTTTTGATGGTTCCGTTAGGTGGTTTTAGACTTGGGAGCGCGTTCGGATTGTGATTTGGAGGTCCGTGATAGAATTAGGCTTGAATTGGCGAAAATAGAAATTTGGCGATTTTCGGTCGGCAGTGGAGATTTTGATATCGGGGTCGGAATGTAATTTCGGAAGTTGGAGCAGATTCGTAGTATCATTTGTGACGTGTGTGCAAAATTTCAGTTTATTCGAACGAGGTTTGGTAGGTTTCGGCATCGTTTGCGGAATTTGGAAGTTTAGAAGTTCTTAGGCTTGAATACAAGGGTAATTTGGTGTTTTGATGTTGTTTTGGGTGATTCAAAGGTTCGACTAAGTTCATATACTGTTGTTGGATATGTCGGTGTGTTTGGTTGTCCTGAGGGCCTCGGGGTGATTTCGGGTAGCGATCAAAGAGTTTGAAGTTGGGAAAATGAAGTTGAAGCTGTTGTTGCTGGTGTGTCCGCATCCGAGGAAAAGGAACCACTGGTGCGAGGTGCGCAGAAGCGGCTCTGAGGCGCAAGTGTGCAATTGGACCGCAGGTGCGACTTGATCCCGCATATGCGATGGCTGCAGGTGCGGCCAGTTGATCGCAGAAGCGGAGTCCATCCGGTTAATGAATTTCCGCAGAAGCGGAGGCCTCTTCGCAGATGCGGCTCCGTAGGTGCGAGTGAAGGACCGCAGGTGCGGTTTTGCTGGGCAGAAAAACCCCAGCTCGAGGTTTTGTTCTCTGTTTTCAATTTTGGATTTGAGGAGCTCAGGAGAGAGGGGATTTTTCGAAGGATTTCAATGAACAATGTCGGGGTAAGTGATTCTAACCTATAATGGTATAAATTTCAAGAATCTATGATTTTATTCATCATCTAATTGAGAATTTAGGTCTTAAAAATTGGAGAGTTAATTTTGAGGATTTGAGTGACCAACAGTGTCGGATTTTGATAAATTTGATATGGTTAGACTAGTGAGTGAATAAGCTTTCTAGTTTTATAATTTTTGTCGGGTTTCGAGGCGTGGGCCCGGGGGTCGGGGTTGACTCGATTTTGGGTTTTTGGCCTATTTTTGTAGATTTTTTTGTGGAATTCGTTTCTTTAGCTTACGTTGATGGTATAGTACTGGTTGTGAATAGATTCGGACTTTTTGGAGGAAGAATCGAGGGGCGAAAGCATCTCGGAGTAGGATTTCTACGTTGTTAAGGTAAGTAACTCTTCTAAACTTAGTGCTGAGGGTATGAAACCCCGAGTTAGGTTCTATGTGATTGGTATTGAGGTGATGCACATGCTAGGCGACGGACGTGTGGGCGTGCACCCTGTGAAATGGGACCCTATGGTTCCCATGGCCTAGTTTAGTGGCCTTATTTTGTCGATATCTGTGTTTCTACCGCGTGATAAAGTAATTGAGCTGCCAATCATGCTAGATATCATGTTTAGACTTTATGCCGATACTGTTGAGACCCATTGTGGTTGTTTCTTGATGTTATTTCACAGACTTCATTGACATCTTGTACTCAGTCATGTTCATTCATTTATATCATATCTCAATCTCAGTTGTTAATTGTTGATGCATCATATTCTTGTTGTCGGGCTAATTTCATGACACCGTGAGCCCGTGAGTGAAATTGATGACTGTGTAAGGCCTAGGGCCTGATTGTGAGGATATTGATACCATAGCATGTAAGTTGTTCGTGCATCACGTGAGTTGTCCGTGTGGATCCCGGTATTAATATTATAGCATGTGAGTTGTCCGTGATGATCTAGATATTTATATTATAGCACGTGCGCAATTGGACCGCAGGTGCGACTTGATCCCACATATGGGATGGCCGCAGGTGTGGTCACTTGATCGTAGAAGCGGAGTCCGTCCAGTTAATGAATTTCCGCAGAAGAGGAGGCCTCTTTACAGATGCGGCTCCGCAGGTGCGAGTGAAGGACCGCATGTGTGGTTTTGCTGGCAGAAAAACCCCAGCTCGAGGTTTTGTTCTCTATTTTTGATTTTGGATTTGAGGAGCTCAGAACAGAGGGGATTTTTCGAAGGATTTCAATGAAAAATGTTGGGGTAAGTGATTCTAACCTATAATGGTATAAATTTCAAGAATCTATGATTTTATTCACCATCTAATTGGAAATTTAGGGCTTAAAAATTGGAGAGTTAATTTTGAGGATTTGAGTAACCAAACGGTGTCGGATTTTGATGAATTTGGTATGTTTAGACTAGTGAGTGAATAAGCTTTCTAGTTTTATAATTTTTGTCGGGTTTCGAGGCGTGGGCCCGGGAGCCGGGATTGAGCCGATTTTGGGTTTTTGGCCTATTTTTGTAGTTTTCTTGTTGAATTCGTTTCTTTAGCTTACGTTGATGGTATCGTACTGGTTGTGAATAGATTCGGACTTTTTGGAGGACAAATCGAGGGGCAAGAGCATCCCGGAGTAGGATTTCTACGTTGTTAAGGTAAGTAACTCTTCTAAATTTAGTGCTGAGGGTATGAAACCCCGAGTTAGGTGCTATGTAATTGGTATTGAGGTGACGCACATGCTAGGTGATGGACGTGTGGGCGTGCACCCTGGGAAATGGGACCCTATGGTTCCCATGGCCCAGTTTAGTGGCCTTATTTTGTCGATATCTGTGTTTTTACCACATGATAAAGTAATTGAGTTGCCAATCATGCTAGATATCATGTTTAGACTTTATGCCGATACTGTTGAGACCCATAATGGTCGTTTCTTGATGTTATTTCACAGACTTCATTGAAATCTTGTACTCAGTCATGTTCATCCATTCATATCATATCTCAGTCTCACTTGTTAATTGTTGATGCATCATGTTCTTGTTGCCGGGCTAATTTCATGACACTGTGAGCCCGTGAGTGAGACTGGATAGATTGATGATTAAGTAAGCCTAGGGCCTGGTTGTGAGGTTATTCATACCATAGCACGTGAATTGTTCGTGCAGCACGTGAGTTTTCCGTATGAATCCCGGTATTAATATTATAGCACGTGAGTTGTCCGTGCAGATCCAGATATTGATATTATAGCATGGCAATTGCATACACACATGACATACAGGCATTTTCATGCACGCATGACATACAGGCATAACGATGTATTTTTCCTCATGTTATATAGTATCACGTCATCCATGACTTATTATACACATTGACATGTGGGCTCAGAGAGGTATTTTATACTTGCTATTTTTGTAAAGGAAATGAAACATCTTACTTATTGCTGAAAAGATTTTTGGAAAAATTTTAGTTTTCAAACATACCTATATTTCGGCATTTTGGCAAAGGATTTGAGTTCTCACTAAGATATTTGAAAAGCATGTCTATTTTCTGGAACTGTGAGCGAGTTGAGCATGTTACTTCTGAGATACTCTTTTTTTTATACTTGTATTACGCTGTTGCGAGCTGTTGTAGAATAATGATTTTTGACCCGACCTAGTGTTAGCTCGTCACTACTTTCAACCTAAGGTTAGGATTGTTACTTACTCAGTACAGGGGTCGGTTGTACTGATACTACACTTCTGCACATTTTGTGCAGATGTCGGTTGTTGTTGTTGATCTGCTTGATGATTGCGGGACTTGAAGATGTACCAGTGTACCTATTGTAGCTGCCTCCTTTGTTCGAGGTAGAATTAGATTATAAAACTCTATTTATGTACTTTTCAAATAGACCGTGTATTTATTTCATTGTTGCTTTGTAAACTCTACTCGTGGTGTCCCTGTTGTAGCTTCCTCCTTTGTTCGGGGTAGCCTTAGATTATAAAACTCTGTTTATGTACTTTTCAAACAGATGGTATATTTATTTCATTGTTTCTTTGTAAACTCTATTCGTAGTAGCTCATGATTTGTACTATCAGTCCTTGGTGAAATGTAATGGATTTAGATAATTTATTTTGTTTAATTGACTTATTAACATTATTGAAACTGGATAGTTATTTTTTGGCTTACCTAGAGGGTTGGGTTAGGTGCCATCACGACTAGCGTATTTTGGGTTGTGACAAGTTGGTATCAGAGCTCTAGGTTCATAGGTTCTATAAGTCATGAGAAAGTGTCTAGTAGAGTCTTGCGGATCGGTATGATGACTTCCATACCTATCTTCGCGAGGCTACATGACATTTAAGATATACTCCCATCTTTCCTTCCTTATCGTGCGGCATTGATTCAGCTTGAAGTGTAACTCTTTGAACCCCTTCCACGCATTCAAATGTGCACATAAGCGCTCCGTATTCGTTGTGCATCGACGACTTGTGATTTCGTTGGTGGAGGTGCGAGATATGATTTCGGCATTGATGATGGGCCAGTCTGGAGGACTTGAGGCCGAGTTTTGTTTGTGACTTGAGTATTGAGACTTGGATTGTGAGAGCACGTGCGTTTGGGACTTGTATGTCCGTTTGTGTCCTTATTGGTGGGATTTTGTGAAAAGATGACTATGTGGTGAGTATGATTTGATTGGGAGATGTGTTCAGATTGTTCGAATGTGACAATGAGAGTTTTTCTGGGGATGTAGCAAGGACTATTGGGTGTTTGACTTCTTTATAGATTTGGCGTATGACCTTGAGTTATGGGTGTGCTGAAGGGCCTCTCATGTAGTTTAGTTGTGGAGTTGAGAAGATCTTCATGTCGTGTTATGAGTTCAGAATCATGGAGATTGAGTGATTGCATAATAGTTATGATTATGGAGGAGTATATAAAGATATCAGTTTGAGGCTAAGCATGTGGGGTTATCTCCTGCGGAGTGTCATAAGGTTGTGTGATCCTTATGTTGTTTAGTGGCGAGTTCCCTTTTCTTCCAGTGAATTGTATGTGTCACAATTTGAGTTCGAGTCGCTTATGAGAGTTTTCTTGACTGTTACAAGGATGAATGTGATATTTGCAGATGATTTGAGGTATTAGGTGGGGTGGTGTTATATGAGCCTATGAAGGATTTAGTTGAATCTCATTGTGGTATGGTGGCAGTAATAAAGTATGATCATTGTGAGTTATTGTGTGTTTTGATCTATGGATTTGAGCCAAGTGGGGGAGTCTGCTATTGATAAGTTGATTGCACGATTATGTGTTGTGTTGTTTTCAGTTTGAGGTATACTGGTGACTCAGTTAGGACTTGCAGCGGTGAAATTTAGAATGAATCGAGTAAGGGAATTTCTGGATAGGGGTTTTATTACACTCTATGGGTATATGGGAATCATGGAATAATTGATTGGCTAGTTGTGAAGGAGGTATTGTGCATAGAGTAGGAGATTGCTCGATTTCTTAGGAGTGTGGGTTACTCCCTTGGGTGTTGGTGTGCTAGTGGATCACAGGTTGTTCGATCCGATTGGTCAGTCTAATTGAGGCTTGAGCAGAGTAAATGACTCTCGATAATGGTTCTAATGGATTCAAGATTTATATGTGATAATTGGGAATCTTCAGGATGTGTATTTGGCTGGAAACTGAGATTCACATTGGATGGTGACAAGAGTTGTGGCATTTCTATATCATTATGGATTTTATGTATCAGTATTAGGAAGGTGAAGGTAAGGGCTTTAGATTCACAGGAAGTCTTTTCAGGGTACGTTATTTGAATGTGGTACTTTTGGGTATGTTTAAGAGAGTATTTTGCGTCTTATGAACCTTAGGGCGGTGTGGTTTTATGCTTGGGTCCAGTGACGTGAGTCTGGGTAGAGGATTGTGGTGTCATGGCGAGGAGGAGTATCAATTTGAAGGTAACTCAGAAGGAACTCGGATAAATAGTACAACTTGGTAGTAGGTTGGATCGGCATGGTAAGGGATATGATTAGTTTTTCGGGTGCTTATGAGGTAATGAATTTCTACGGGTGTTTCGTGGCAATGCTCTTGGGTTTTTGGTGACCTGCGTAGCTTGGTCGGGGTAGAAGGATTCAGTCCAGATGGTTTGGTTTTGTGCAAAGAGGATTCAGAGAGTTCTTGATGATTTTTACCACGCTTGGAGATGTACATTTTCTACCGGCGTGAGGAGCATGTAATGTATAGTGATTTTCTCCTAGATGGGATCAGATGGAAAGTTCTTGGTTGGTTGAGTACGTATTTTCTTGTGTCTTGGAGTGGATTATTAAGTTCTCATATTTACCATAGGATGGCATGGTACATGCGGTATGTTGTGTAGGGTTGAGATTTGCATGTGTAAGGTCACGGTTCAGTTCTGAAAGGAAGGTCATAAATTCTTAGGCAGTATGGACAGTTTCAGATTGACTGGGGAGATGATATTACTAATTGGTGTGGCTTGATGAGGGTATACATTTCAGAAAAAGGGCAATGTGTTTGAGTTAAGGATACTTCATTGGTATTGCGGAACCCTCTTGTTTGATCGACTGTTGATATTCAAGTTCGCTTGGTGGCACAGAAGAATTATAGGAGTATCCCTCGTGGAATGATCGAGTATTAGAGGTGTGTTAGATATCCGGGCAGTGGAGTTGAGATCGGATATGGTGATTTGTGTGCTTTATGAATTTAGAGACCGTGAGTTCTCATAAATAGGTTATTTCGTGGTTGTGGACTGTGAAGATGTGGGCAAATCTAGTCAAATGTTAGTACGTGCCATGATTCAGTCATTGTGAACTTTCAGAGAGTATTTATCTATTGTGGGTGACCAGAGTTGATTTGGGGTTCATTGGTAGGCCCAATATGGATGTGTGTTCTGCATCGAGTCGAATATGCTGACTTCGAACTGCTATTGTTGAGGGAGGTGCCATTTGGTTGTTGATAAGCTTATTCGTATCCCGAGATTTGTTTGTGAGTTACTCTTGTAAGCTATACGGGATTGTGATTCATTGATTTTATGCAAAAATGATATGGTTCTAATTGGGCTTTATAGCGGAATTTGAGTGAGACGAGTATTTGGGTGTTGCATGATTGATTGCGTATTGGATATGTTCTTTCGGGCTGGTATGGAATTGCGCCATTTGCTTCTCCGTGGTTATGGTGATTCACTTTTGGTACTAGACATCAAATGCATGGGCTGTGGCTTTAAATTGTATCGATGTGTCATGTCATTAGAGTAGTCGTGTTGGATGAGATGAGGTCATTGGGATCTAGAATGAATACTATCAGATTCGATTTCAGCATGTTGGAAGGGTAATATCGAAATTTGACTTAGAAATTTACTGTAGTCCTTGCCGAAGGAAAGGGAGCTCCATGACTGGTTGATCTGAGGGATGGTTATGACTTTCTGCGTGTTTCATTCATCATCGGCAGTATACGGAAGTGTTGGAAATAAGGCTTTGTTTGATAAGAGGTTTATTACCTGTATTGGATTGTTTTGAGCAGCTGCTGTGATTAGAAGTTATCGCTATGAGTGTTTGCGTTATGTGGTATATCATGTAAATACATCTTGAGTACGGATATGGTTTGTTACAGCTTGTTCCGACTTATTCAGAGTGTAGAAGCGAGATTGTGATCTTATAGAAAATTTTGGATGATGGAAATTGTGTTCTAAGACTTATGGGCTAGGTTGGATTAAGCAATTTCAGTCATGTTGTGTTATCAGACCTATATGGGACATAGTGACGTGGGATCACCATGGGGTATGTGCATGGTAAGGCTATACAATGATTTTTTGGCATTTTGAACAACTCTGGGCACGTTCGAGGACGAACGTATGTTTAAGTGGGGGAGGATGTAACGACCCGACCAGTCGTTCTGAGCAATTGTACTTCACTCGGTTGTTTGAGGGCATGAGTAGTTGTGCATGATATATTATGACTCATGAAATCGTCGGTTTTGGTTTTTCTGGTTAATCGGAATAGATTTCGAAGAATGATTCTCAGCTTGAAGCTTCAAATTTGAAAGGTTTGACCAAGTTTTTGACTTTTTAGTATTTGACCTCGAATTTGGAGTTTTGATGGTTCCGTTAGCTCCATTATGTGATTTTGGAGTTGGTAGCGCGTCCGGATTGTGATTTGGAGGTCCGTGATAGAATTAGTCTTGAATTGGCAAAAATGGAAATTTGGTGATTTTTGGTCGGTAGTGGAAATTTTGTTATCGGGGTCGGAATGGAATTTCGAAAGTTGGAGCAGGTTCGTAGCATCATTTGTGACGTGTGTGCAAACTTTTAGGTCATTCGGACGAGGTTTGGTAGGTTTCGGCATCATTTGCGGAATTTAAAAGTTTAGAAGTTCGTAGGCTTGAATCCGAGGGTAATATGGTGTTTTGATGTTGTTTTGGATGATTCGAAGGTTCGACTAAGTTCGTATGATGTTGTTGGATATGTTGGTATGTTTGGTTGAGGTCCCGAGGGCCTCGGGGTGATTTCGGGTAGTGATCGGAGAGTTTGAAGTTGGGAAAATGCACCTGAAGTTGTTGTTGTTGGTGTGTCTGCACCTGCGGAAAGGGAACCGTTGGTGCGAGGTGCACATAAGCGGCTCTGAGGCGCAGGTGCGCAATTGGACCGCAGGTGCGGCTTGATCCCGCATATGCGATGGCCGCAAGTGCGGTTTTGGTAGGCAGATAAACCCCAGCTCGAGGTTTTGTTCTCTATTTTCGATTTTAGATTTGAGGAGCTCGAGAGAGAGGCAATTTTTTGAAGGATTTCAATGAACAACGTTGGGGTAAGTTATTCTAACCTATAATGGTATAAATTTCATGAATCTATGGTTTCATTCATCATCTAATTGGGAATTTAGGGCTTGAAAATTGGAGAGTTAATTTTGAGGATTTGAATGACCAAACGGTGTCGAATTTTGATGAATTTGGTATGGTTAGACTCGTGAGAGAATAAGATTTCTAGTTTTATAATTTTTTCTCGGGTTTCGAGGTGTGGGCCCGAGGGCCGGGGTTGAGCCGATTTCGGGCTTTTGGCCTATTTATATAATTTTCTTGTGGAATTCATTTCGTTAGCTTACGTTGATGGTATCGTACTGGTTCTGAATAGATTCGGACTTTTTGGAGGCTGTGTCGAGGGGAAAGAGCATCCAGGAGTAGGATTTCTATGTTGTTAAGGTAAGTAACTCTTCTAAACTTAGTGCTGAGGGTATGAAACCCCGAGTTAGGTTCTATGTCATTGGTATTGAGGTGGCGCACATGCTAGGTGACAGGTGTGTGGGTGTGCACCCTGTGAAATGAGACCCTATGGTTCCCGTGGCCCAATTTATTGGCCTAATTTTATCGATCTCTGTGTCTTTACCACGTGATAAAATAATTGATTGTCAATCATGCTAGATATCATGTTTAGACTTTATGCCGATATTGTTGAGACCCATAGTGGTCGTTTCTTGTTGTTATTTCACAGACTTCATTGACATCTTCTACTCAGTCATGTTTATGCATTTATATCATATCTCAGTCTCAGTTGTTAATTGTTGATGCATCATATTCTTGTTGCCGTGCTAATTTCATGACACTGTGAGCCTGTGAGTAAGACTGGAGAGATTGATGACTGAGTAAGGCCTAGAGCCTGTTTTTGAGGATATTGATACCATAGCATGTGAGTTGTCCGTGCAGCATGTGAGTTGTCCGTGTGGATCCCGGTATTAATATTATAGCACGTGAGTTGTCTGTGCGGATCCAGATATTGATATTACAGCATGTGAGTTGTCCGTACAGCACGTGAATTGTCTGTGCTTAGCGCTTGGAATGTAGGAGCCCCTCCGGAGTCTGAACACACCCAGTGAGTGAAGTCGACTATAAACGAGTGTGGATCGATATACATGGCAATTGCATACACATATGACATACAGGCATTTGCATGCACACATAACATACAGGCATAGAGATGCATTTTTCCTCATGTTATATAGTATCACGTCATCCATGACTTATTATACACATTGATATGTGAGATCAGAGTGGCATTTTATACTTGTTATTTTTGTAAAGAAAATGAAACATCTTACTTATTGCTGAAAAGATTTTTGGAAAAATTTTAGTTTTCAAACTAGACTGTATTTCGGCATTTTTGCAAAAGATTTGAGTTCTCACTAAGATAGTTGAAAAGCATGTCTATTTTCTGGAACTGTGAGCGAGTTGAGCATGTTACTTCTGAGATACTCTTTTTTTGATACTTGTATTACGCTGTTGCGAGCTGTTGTAGAATACTGGTATTTGACCCGACCTAATGTTAGCTCGTCACTACTTTCAACCTAAGGTTAGGTTTGTTACTTGCTCAGTACATGGGTTCGGTTGTACTGATACTACACTTCTGAACATTTTGTGCAGATGTCGGTTATTGTTGTTGTTGATGTACTCGATTATTGCGGGACTTGAAGATGTACCGGCGTGCCTATTGTAGCTGCCTCCTTTGTTCGGGGTAGCCTTAGATTATAAATCTCTGTTTATGTACTTTTCAACAGACGTTGTATTTATTTCATTGTTGCTTTGTAAACTCTATTCGTAATAGCTCATGATTTGTACTGCCAGTCCTTGGAAAAATGTAATGGATTTAGATAATTTATTTTGTTTAATTGACTTATTAACATTATTGAAACTGGATAGTTATTAGTTGGCTTACCTAGCTGGTTGAGTTAGGTGACATCACGACTAGCGAATTTTGGGTCGTGACATCTTTTGACTTGGATTGCCACTTGATGCGAGACTAAATTGCATAGTTTAACATGTGATATACCTTACATTTTATGCGCATTAATGATAAAAAATACACTTGTTATGTGCTTAATGGAGTTTATTTTATGTGTAGGTGAATTGGAGATGGAAACGGAGCTAAAGGGATGCAAATACGTCGAAAATACGCAAAAGGAGACGCCCGGGCGATAGCCGGGCGTTTGCTCCCTAAAGCATGGCACCCCTGGCGTTAGGGAGGCGTTTGCCCCATAAAGCCTGGCCCCCCCTGGCGTTAGGGGGCCTGTCCTGGCTTTAGGGGGGCGTTAGAGCCCAAACGCCCGGGGTCCCCAGTTTCGCCCAAGTCCGAGTTT
>ML433085.1:50732-118232 GCA_005239525.1 Nicotiana knightiana
TATAAGAAGTATCCGAGAAAGAATTCACCAACGGGGGAAACCATAACCTTAGACCTTTATTATTATTGTTTACATTAAATTGTTAGTCAATTACTAGTTTATTATTTTGTTAGTAGAATTAGTTAAACAACACAAATTGATATTCAAAAGTCTTGAGAAAAGCGATTAAGTAACAGTTTAGTATTTTATAGACTCAATTGATACGTTCAATTCTCTGTGGGATCGACTTTGGGTGTAATACCCCAAATTATATTTGCAGCGCCCGTTTAGTCTTTTTATAAGACATAGTTGAGCGTGATCAAATTTTGGCGCCACTTCACTTAACACGTGGCATGAGCCTATGCTTTAAGATTGGCAACTCACCATTTGGACCTTGGGCTAATGAAGTTTATCATTTAATTTGTAGTCCAATTAAATGTACTAGCCCAACACTTATATTTTGGATTTAAATAATTAACCCAATTTACTAGCCACAATATTTGTTTGGACTAATGTCTTGAATTTAATATGATCCAAATAATTTGTAATTCAAAAATCCAACAAAATTTATATGCTTATAATAACTATTTATAGTGAGTGCGGATTAGTAATCTAAAAATAAGATAAATAACATATTATACTCCTGACGGATTATAACTTGTACTTATTTGTAAAATAATTTTACAGGATCCGTGTATATAATTTGAAAGCATTTGAATGTGGCATGAAAGGAGTATGTTTGAATAAAACTATTTATTCAGTTTCTCATTTTCTATTAAATTGAACCCTGTAAAACACTTTATAAAATAGGGAAATGAAAGTGAAACAGTAGTATCTTCTTTCATCGAATTTGTGTGACAGTTTTCTACTTAAAATATTTCAAAATATTTGTCAAAGTACTATTTTTATTTTTATTTTTATACCTTAAAGAATGCCATTACTTTCACACAAAAACAAAAAGTTTTTAGAACTAGTCATACAAAAACAAAAAGTCTGATCAGAGAATCACTGCAAAATTGAAAAAAGAAGAAGAAATTATATCTTCAAAATAAACTGCGATCAGAGAAATATGAAATCGAACAAAAAACTCCGATTACTGTTTAGTTTGGACATGCAGATAATATATTACTTCCTTCGGTCCAAAATTATTAATGTTTTACGCTTGAGCAAATGGATTAAGGAATTCACTAACTCCTAAAAGTTAAGAGGGATTCTGACTAAAATATCCTTAAAATATATATAAAAGAATGTGTTGTCTTTGCTTTAAAATTGTACATTAAATTTAGAATGTGTCAAGGGTAAATTTGAAAAAAAAAAGGAATATCTTCTTGGTTTTGTGAAACATCAATTATCTTGGACCAACTATTAGAGGATGTGAACGTGGAGAATGAAGGTAGAAGGTTAGTAGTTAGTCGAATGTTTTTCTTTTTTTATACCAGTAGTAATAGTGTTAATCTTATATTTTCTTAATATAGATTTCTACTACAATATGTTATTTCTGTTTACCCTAAAAAACAAACAGATAACAATTAAACTTATATGTTGTTTAAAGGATACGCCGATTAATTCAATACAAATGATAGATTGCTTTAGATTAAATAGAAAAGGGACATAATAAATTATCAAACCAAGGGGAGTGATCCCGGATTCGGTAACAACTCTAATAGAATGTCTGCCTTCGATCCCGGGCTCATGATAATGAAGAACTGATGAACAAAAGTAAGAACTTTGAATAACAGAGAAAATAAGAGTATATTGCCTTGATATGCGTGTTACAATGATGCCTAATGAATAGTTTGACTCCCCTTTATATAGTAGGGGAGTTTTACCCTAAGTACAATTTCAAAAAAGGTAAAAATCTTTCGTTTTACTAACCACTAATTTTCTGTCGATACGTGCTGAGATTCACACCGTGACTTCCGGCTGGGCACGGATATCACGGCCATTTGCTTGTCGTGATCGATTATCTGGTAATGCTCTCCGAAGTTTTGGGGTTCGAATCGGACTTGGGGGACGTGGCCCCGATTCTTCCGAGGGCAGGTGTTTGCCCGGACCCCGACTCGAGGGGCTCCTTGCCCCGATTCTGGTTCCTTAGTGTGAGCATGTAGTTTTTAAACTACTATATATTCCTACAAAATTCAATAAATTAATTGGTGTTATAAACCTTTGTTGAATTTCAATGTCTGTGTGCGATTATTTGCATTGCATAAATCATAATTTGTCTTTTAAATATCATAAATGATGTAAAGTTGCATGATTCGGTGCATAACTTCAATCATTTTATTGGAAAATTACGAAAAATTATTCTTCAAATAATTACAAATGTTAACCAGAAATTTCACCTTTTAATTTACTCATTGATTAAAATTTAAACTAGAGTTAGAACTAATTAATATATTATTTATAATTGATTGAAATAAATAACAACAAAAATGTTGATTATTTGACAAAATGTAGAATTAATGATTAATTTATTCATTTTTTCTAACAAAATTGTGAAATTTACTCCTTAAATGACATAAGTGTTAAATTAAATGGTATTACTCTTAATTAATTTATAATTAGACAAAGACTAAGTTAGAATTAATTACTATATTTTTGTTGAGTTTTGATTTAATTCAAATTAACTAATTAGTTTAGATTAGCTTAAAAGGGGATTAAAATCGGACCTGGGCCAAATTACCCAGGCCCAAACCCCTTCTCTATACACAAACGACCCAGCCCAAATCCTTAAACCCGGCCAGCCCCAGCCATAAATCAAACGACCCCATTTTGTACCCTCCAATCCTAGCCATTGGATCGATTTGATCCGACGGCTCCCAAACTCCCCCCTCTAAACTATATAAGTGTCTGAACGGACCCCTACCCCACATAACACCCCTCACTCTCTCATCTCTCTCCCTAGACCAAACCCTAGCCGCCCTCAAACACTCACCGCCTCCGTCGGCCGTAAATAGCCTACCGGCGGCTGAGTTCACCCAATCGAGCCCAAATTTCACCTAGATGATCCTCTCTTCATCCTCAATCACCCCCTACCATTGATTTCATCAGAAACCCGCTCAAATCCCTCAAATTTCAGATCAAAAAATCTGAAACCCTAGAAATCCCACTCCGGCCGATTTAGAGATAACCAGCGACTCGGACCTTCATGAGTCAATTGCTCTTGACTAGAGCAATTGATTCATGAGGGTTTGACTCGTTTTCAAATCCTGTCGGAGTCCGGCCAAGGTCCAGCGACCCCCAAGTTTTCCGGCCAAAGCTTTTTCTAGAAAAAGAAATGGGTATTTCCTTTTTCTTTTGTCTATTCCTAGGATTTTACAGTGAAAAGAGATCATGAACAAATTAATAGGTCTAATTACTGTTTCCGTTGTTCCTTCTTAGACCAGCTTATTTCTCTTGTTATTTTGCTCCTGTTTGCTTGAACGTGCCTTCTTGTGATTAATTCAGAACCTGAATAGACTTCCTTGCTTAGTAGATAACTTAAGATTCTTATTACTATATCAGTGCATATCTGTTTCCTATCATTGACTCATGTTTGGTTAATTGACCTTGTGTATTGTTAGTTCACACATACATGCTTAGGTTAATTGAACCCTGTTTGGATATTGGAATGATATAGCTCAGGTTTGGACGATTCATGAGTTTTAAATGCGCTTGCATCAGTTGATTGGCCATGTTTAGGTTTCTTTGTATTATGCTCAGCTATTCGATCCCCTAACTTGTTTTCTGATATTTTTTAGTTTATTGTTGAATTGATTTCACCTCAACTCACATTTGATTTAGTAGTCTGATTAATTAACTATTAATTAGTTGATTAGGTATACCCTTGAAACTAAGATAACTAATAGTATAATTGAAAACTAACTCTACGGACCTAAACTAACTAACATAGAACCTGAAAATAGCTCACCTAAAATCAAAGATTGATTAGTGAGTTAGTCATCTCAATTAGTCAACACTTAATAAGCTAATTACATACTAAGTTAAGAGTTAGTTAATTGCAACTTCACTAATGTTTAATTAAGTTGATCACTCAATTAGTTTGATTAAGTATAATGACTCAAATTGAGTTAATCACAATTATGTTTAAATATAAAATAATTCACCTAAGATTAATCCCTAGTTAATGATGAATCAATATTCAAGTTCTTTAACCTAGTAATTAACCCAAATCAATAGATAATATTGATTAATCTTAAAGGGTAATTCTAAGGATATTAAGGGGTAGTGTAGGAATTACAACTGAAGAATCTTGGGTATAACAACCCAAGAAACTTCTAGAATTAGGAAAATATCATAAGAATTAGATTCTTTAAGGGTAAAACAGTAACTTTAAAAGGGGATAAGGGCTAGAATTAATAGAATGTTCTAGAAGAAGGTACAACTGTCCAAAAGAATAAGGTCTGACAGTTGTACCTGTACTATTTCAGCCTAATAGGATTAGGAATATCCTCTAAAGATGCTACTCTAAATTTTCCTATATACATACTAGGATATTCAGCCTAAAGGGAGACCCCTTTTTTTTTTGGGGAAAAACTTTGGACATTCTGAAAAAGACTCTCTTCTAGCTGCTGAAAAAGACATAAATATTTTCCATTCGAAAACAAAAGGTTCCCAAAAGAAAAGTATTATTTGAAAAGAAAAAATCTGATTTCCTTTCTGAAAACAAGTCCACAACTAAATGGCCTAGCCCAGCTGCTATCTTCTCTTTGTGGATTATGATTTCTGGAAGTTTTCTTCAAACATTCATACTCAAAGATTTTTGGGTTAATTATTGCTGGACTGTTTGGTTTTGTCCCTGGGTTTTCTGTTTGATGTTGTTGAATTCTCTTCTTTCTTGCTGATTGTTGTTCATACTTGACCTTTATTTGGTCAAGTCTTTTTGTTGTTTTTCTTCCTCTTTAAAGGTATGTAACAGTGAACCTTTAGATAAAATTAATTGTGCTGAAATTGTTGATTCGTGTTGTGTTTATTTTAAGCTTGCATGAATCTGAATCTTCCTCTCCTCCATTCTTGATATAAAAACTGAAGTAAGGTTACTATTATTTGAATGTATGTATGTAATTCCTGGAATTAGTTTGATTATTTGTTAAGTTTCTGTCAATATATTTAGCATTTGGTAGTTAGATGTTAATTTTATGTTTAGCATATTAAGGTAATTTGCACTAGGGTATATGAGTTTGATTCCTCAATAATCAAACCAACCCCATGATGAGTGCATAAACATTATCATGGTTGGTTGAAGTTTACCCTTTAAAAGGGTACAAAGTTTGTAGTTAAAAAGGCATTAGAGTTGAGGAATCTGAACCTCTAAATGGTCAGGTTCATCCTCTAAAATGCCTAAATAATCAAAGTTTCTATATAGTTTAGAATTATGTTAGTAGTAGCACCAAGGTAGATGAATCTGACTCCGTAATAGTCAAATTCACCCCCTTGATAGTTCCTAAACAGTAGCTTAGGGTGCTTAAAATCATCCTTTATGGATAAAAAGTGGGTAATCAAAAGGATCCTAGGGAAAAGAATCTGAATCCCTTAATATGATCAGATTTATTCTCTAAAACATGCCTAAAAATCAAAGTCATAGTACAAGTATGAGTCGAAAGTCACAAAAGATGACCTCTATGGAGTTGAATCTGACCCCTTTTATGGTCAAATTCAGTCCATAAAAAGGCAGGAACCTGTTCTGTTAAAGTGGTGTAAAACATCATCAAGGTTGAGTCTAACCTCTTTTATGGTATGGCTCATCCCATAAATGTCTGAAGGTCTGTTGTTACTACTGTCCAAATAGCAAATTTTGGACTTATAGTTTTAGATTAAAAGATGCTCTTATTTGTGTTTCCGTGGTCACTGAAGAGACTCAGTAAGCAAGTCTTCATATAAATTTAGACTTAGTTTTGTGTTGGCATTATGGGATTAAATTCTGACCCATTCATGGTCAGGTTCACACCAAAAGAAATGCATAAATAACTCTGCTCTTTTAGTATAGTTTAGCATAGCATCATCAGGTTTAAACTTGACCTCTTTTCATGGTCCTGTTTGGTCTGGTGGATGCATAGCACACCCAATTACTTGGGGTGTTCCACAGATTACGAAAGAGGTCTCGCATGTACAACCTTAGAAGAATTCAATTCAGACAACTAGCTTGAAGTCGCCATTTTAGTTTTCCTCTCTTTTGAAAAAATGTATTCGCATAGTAGCAATGATGCTGTAATTCTTCTATGTTGTAACCTAAACTGGACTGTACATTTAATTCTATTTAGTGCTCATATTGATTTTAGAAAAGAAGGCTTTAGTAATGTCAAACTTACAATTCGTGTCCCTATTTTCTAAAAGTAGCATAATGACAGTAGATAAAAATAGAGCGTATGTTCGAAATTAGCATGCATAGGATTTTACAAACACTTATTGATTTGGAAACAGCTACTTTTGATTTTAGTTGTCTTCAATATAAGTCGGAATTATTTAATTACTCTCAGTTTATTCCGCATCTTATAAATTTTCTGAAACCAATGTACGCATATTTTTACGAATAAATTTCGATTCTAGTAACATGTGTTTTTAAACGACCAAATCTGAACTGGTAAAGCTGTTTGCGCTACATCCTTCCTTAAAAAGAAACCACAAAGCAGTTCTAGATTACAAATTCAAAAGCATTTAGAATTGGTATGATCTTGGTTGTAAGACTAATCTGTCCAAAACTTTAAATTTTATTTTTTGATAACTCACGCCCTAAAAAATCCCGTGATTTACTTGTGCTTAATATGGTGAATCCTTGATATATATGAGTATGATTTTCCAAACAATATCCCTCTGATAACTGGAAAACAACATTAAATGTGCAAATTTTCTCCTAATTATCATTCAGAGTGCAATGTTTCTGTTTATACCTGTATCTAGTAGTGTGTAGTTCAAATCACACAAATCCCTTCTTGTTCAATAGCCAAATTAGGATTGGCCAAAAAGATTTGAAATAATTTAGGGCTAAATGTGACCGTTGTCCAAAATATGATGTCCTTCAGGCTAGTGAACTTAATTTTAGGTAATCCACAATATATCATGTAGGTAGAAAAGTATTCCTTTAGTTTGAAATTTAGTAAGTAATCAAAAATTACTTCAAACAACCATAACCTACACTCACGCGTGGCAACTCGTGCCCCCGACCCTCAACTTCAAACAATAATTAAAAAAAATCACATGTTGTAATTACGGGTGCATTTCATGTGGAGTGGTTATAATGTGTCCAAAAACAAGTAAGTGCACGATGTCGTGACTTATTCAAGATAAATCCATAAGTATTAAAAGCGGTTTTTAAAAGTGAAAAGAGGCTAAAAAGCACAATAGGTTTAAAATACGTAAGTAATCAGATAACTAGGCCAAATATTAATAGTTAAGCGACCGTGCTAGAACCACGGAATTCGGGAGTGCCTAACACCTTCTCCCGGGTTAACAAAATTCCTTACTCGGATTTCTAGTCGCAGACAAATCAAAACAGAGTCAAAATTTCCTCGGTTTGGGATTTTAAAACAAAACGGTGTCCCGGAGCATCGTCAAAAATTCGGGCGGCGACTCTGAAATAATACTAAGTCCCAAAACCGAATAATGTCACTTTAATTGGAAAAACTCCCTTATTACCCTCACCGGTGAAAAAGGAGGTGTGACAGCTCTGGCGACTCTGCTGGGGAATATGGAACCCAGAATCTCTGGTTCAGGGTTCAAGAATTCGAGCTTATATAACTGCTATGTTTTGGCTTTCCTTATCTGATTTTACGTGTTTAAACCTGATGTACTAATTGCCATAGTTACCGCTTGATATTTATCTGAATTGCATATAAACTGTGTCGAAACCCTTCTTCTCTCTGAGTCTTCTAAATCACCTGGGAAGTGTGCACCACGTGTGACTTCTTTTCTGTTAGAGTCATCCAACTTTAGAACGAGGTACGGACAAGTTGCAAAGCCGGTGAAGCTTCTGTATTCCCGATACGCTGCCCCGACCTCGGCTCGATCTGTCCGCTCGGGTAAGCCTGATCTAGAACAAAACCCCAGGATTTAAACTTAGAATAACATAGCCTCATGCTGGATCCCTAGTAAGAACGATTATCTGCATCATGTGCATTTGACTTAGGGGACTCAATATAGGGGTTGGGTCCGTCTAGGACAGGTGTACCCGAAATGAAAGACTACCGTGATGCATCTTACATGCTACGTATGCATTTATTTATTTCAGCTTGTGTATTGACCGGCTAAAATAAAATTAAAAAAAAATGAACAGAAAAATCGAGAGTGAGGTAGAATAGAAAATTCACCTTGTTTTGAAAATCCTCGTATTTATCCCGAAACTCTGCCAAAATTTCTGAAAATAATATTCCGAAACAAAATGAGTGGGTGTATATTTTTTAATCAGTCAGGATGTTTACGCAATGTTTGATTCTCACGGGTGTGGGATACGTAGGCAACCTTCATCGGGTCCAACTCTATTTTTTAAAATCAAAGGATATATCCCTAGATAAAATTAGGTGACACCATTGTAGCCTGATTGCCCAAGTGGGGCACCGGAAGGCCGTTTTTGCAAAAGTGGCTGCCTGTGGTTTGTCTTTATATTTCGGCACAATTCGAAAACACAACCTTAAAAAAAACTTCCTACCCGAAGTATTGAAGGGCGTATTCGCAAAGATGGTCCATTTTTCTTTATTACAAAACCTTTTGCAAAAATAACACTTTTCAAAATTTTTTGTGGTTTTAATAAAAAAAAAAAGAATGTGCAGGATGAATACAGTTGAAAACGTTCCTTTCAGGGCAGTCGAGGAAATCCCTTTAGGACTTCATATGTGGTGGAGCGACTTGGGGGAAGCTAGTAGAAAGTCTGTTATGAAAGATTTAGGGGGACTTACTGGTCTTCTAAAAATCAAGCCGAGGTTGGACATCGTCAAGGCTCTAGTACCGTTTTGGGATCCCGCCCACAATGTGTTCCTCTTTTCAGACTTTGAATTGGCGCCCACGCTAGAGGAAATAGCAGGGTATGCTAGTCTAAATGACAATCTTAGAATTCGGTACCCAGTGGCACCCAAGGCGGTGACTCCACATAAGTTTTTGGATCTGTTGAACATTAGTCGGGACGTCCAAGACCCACACCTATCCGAAGGTTTCTGCACTTTCTATTTTCTTTACAGACGTTATGGAGATCCCCAGGGTTATGAGGCTAACATCACTGGTCTAATTCACAAAGATCAGGCTAAATGGGAAGCCCGCTGGGGGCTAGCTTTGTGGTAGCATTCTTGGGCACCTTGATTTTCCCAAGAAGTGACGGATGCATAGATATCGGTCTTGTGGGAATGGCGGATTTCATGATGGAAAAATCCAATGGCACACTTATACCGATGCTCTTAGCCGAGATTTACCGTGCTCTGACAGTTTGCCAATCTGGGGGAAAGTTCTTTGAGGGGTGCAACATGCTTCTACAAATCTGGCTGATCGAGCACCTCTGTCACCGCCCAGGCTACATGAACTACGGCTTAACCGGTTTGAATTGTATCGAGGAACATGGTACTCGAGTAAAAGGCCACAAATTTCCTGAGGGCACGGAAGCCTGGCACTCATACTTGAGTTCACTGACTGCCGACCAAATCGAGTGGACGTTCGGGTGGCTCCCTGTCAGCGAGGTTATCAATATGTCTGATGAGGTTTGCTATCACCTGTTAATGGACCTGCGAAGCATTCAGCCATATGCCCCACACCGGGTCTTATGCTAGTTGGGGAGACAATAGGGTGTTCCCCATGACGAGGACTTAAGCCAAAAAGCCATTGAGTTATGCCCAAGAGCTGCATTTCCTGAAGGCAGGGTCCGTCAAATCTGGAACGAGTGCAGGTTTTTAGAACCTCAAACTCGGTGAGAGATTTATCTAAAGGGGAAGTGGAGCCCGCCTACACTTCTTGGTATGGAATAAGGGGCAGGGAGCATCAAGATCAAGAACGACCCGCAAAGAGACACCACGTGCAAAAATTCACCGAGCAAACACAAGAGCATTGGGCTGAATTAGAAAAGGAAAACAGCTACCAAGCCACCATAAGCAAGTTGGAGGCCCAGGTCAGGGAAATCAAGTTTGAAAACATTCTATATACTGCCACAATTGAAGGGGAGAAAAATAGATTAGCCCAAGAAAATGAAGTTCTCGGGCCCAGATACAGGAATTAAAAATAGCTGCTGAGAACCCAGAGAGAAGTAGAACTGATGAAAGGCTTATCAACAGCCTGAGGCATAAAGTGTGCAGCTATGGAAATGATCTAGACAAATCTGAAGAAGAACTGGACGGAGTTCGGGCAAGATTAACAAGAAGTGCAGAGGAAAGAACAGAGTTTGTGCAGAGACTAACAAGGAAATATGACTAGGAAGTCATAGGCTTGAAGGAAAAGTTGGACGTCCTCGAGAACGAAATGGCCAAACAGGCAAAAAGATTTAAGACAGAGAGGGAACAGTGTTATGCCATGATGGCTCAGTTGGAAAAAGAGTTGCAACAATGGCAAGAGTAGAGTCACAAAGACGCCCAGACTTTAGAGGCGAGATCCTAGCAAATCGGGCGCCTACTTCAAGAAAAGGGTATTATCAGGCGAAGGGTCCTGGAGATAGCTGACTACATTGTCAGCAGATGATAGGAGTGCGAAGATATGACTCAGACCACTTTCTTCTCAGTGGTTATGATCTTTGTCCACAAGATAATGGACGACCTTTACCACCTTCGGCAAGACATAGCACGCAGGCCCGTGGCAAGGCCGAATGATGCCCCATCGGCCCCTGGAGCAACGGAAGCACTGATGTATTTTTGATGCTTTTCGAGTCTGTATTTCATTTTTCAAGTTGTAGTCACGTCTGAGTCCACAGAGTTTTTATATTTTGAGAAAATATGTGTCGAGTCTGTTTTGGAAACTTTGAAATTCCAAAAGTGGGCTACAAGTTTTCTGTAATTAGAAGTGTTTTATTTAATGAATGAAAATGTTAGAATGAAGCTTTTAGAAAAAATATGCATTTATGTCCTTTGGTTTTGTCGCATGAACTACGTGATGATCTGATTCACGCGGCGCTGTGATACCTAGGCAATCCACATAGGATTCGATCATAACCATAAGAAAAGGAACCGAGCGAGGAATAAAAGAGCGAAAACAATAACAGAAGAAGGGTAAGAATGATAAAAATGGAAAAGCCGAGAAATAAAGCCGGGATGAATTACACAACTGTGGCAAAAACATATAGAAAAGTGTTTAAATTTCTCAGGTGCATTACATACCCCAAACTTGCGATTGCCTATGTGACAAATGCTTCAACCTAACATTGTGTTGGTTCAATCTAAAAGGTATTTTTAGGCGGGTTGGTTTTGCGGTAACCTGTCTTCCCATCCTTACTTCACTAGATCAAAAGGGAGCATAGAAATGACGTCTGAAAGTCACTTGCCAATCGTCAACTCTTCCGTGGAAGACCTAAATCCAGCCATCCCAACGCCTGAGTCAGCAACAGCTGAAGAGAACAGGACTCTGCGTTGCCGCATGCTGGAAATGTGGGACGCATGGTCCAATGGTAGAGAACCACTCAGTACCATCCCGGGTTTCCCAGAGATAATTCCCAGGGCAGGCGGGCATCCAACATCCCCATAAGCTACCCAACCACGCCGTTTGGATATCCAACTATGTCGGCTCACTGTGCCAGAAGGCCTTCTGAGGTTCGCCCACAAGCCCTATTTTCCGGTGTGTCTTCCAATATCTTCACCGCACCACCAATCTCTGCCACGGCTGGGCCGACTATCTCTGGACCAAGTTTCGAGCCACCAGCATTCACATTCCAAACACCGTCCATCCATATGGATACCGCTCATATTACTCCCAATGCATATCCCCAACAACCTCAGCTTGAGTTCACTTTGGGACAAGATAAGAAAGGCCTCGAGAACGAAGAAATAACTCGGAAAATGAAGAGTATTGAACAGAGCCTCAAGAATATACAGGGGCTGAGCGGGCAGAAAAGTGTCTCCTATGAAGATTTGTGCATGTTCCCGCACGTCCACTTGCCTTTGGGTTTTAAACCCCCAAGTTCGAAAAATATGAAGGACATGGGGACCCCATAGCTCATCTGAAAAGGTACTGTAACCAGCTTCGGGGAGCAGGTGGGAAGGAGGAAGTTCTCATGGCATATTTTGGAGAAAGCTTGACGGGAATTGCATCAGAATGGTACATGGACGAGGATATATCCAGCTGGCACATATGGTATGACATGACACGGGACTTTGTCCGGCAATTCCAATACAATGTGGACATCGCTCCCGATAGGAACTCACTATCCAATCTTAAAAAGAAACCCTCAGAGGGTTTCAGAGTGTACGCCATCAAATGGCGCGAGCAGGCCTCCAGGGTCAAACCTCCGATGGATGAGGTTGAAATGGTCAGCGTCTTTCTACAAGCACAGGAAGCTGATTACTTCCAAAATATGATGTCCGCCATGGGCAAACCATTTGCGGAAGCAATCAAAATTGGAGAAATGGTGGAGAATGGTCTAAAAACTGGTCGTATCCTGAGCCAATCTGCCATAAGAGCAACCTCCCAGGCCATCCAAAGCGGATCCGGGAGTGCAGCCAACATAAAAAAGAAAGAAGAAGGAGCCATGATGGTTTCCGATGTGAGGAAGCCTCTACAATACCCACGTCCATTTCCCAAAGCTTCTCAACATTACTATCCTCACCAAGACGCAGCTTATGCTACGCCCCCTCTTCCCTATGCGGTAATGAACGCTCAACCACATCCCAGGCCGCAACAACAATACAATCAGAATAGAGCTCCACCTCCGAGAAACAACCATCCTCCCCCAGCTCCATATAATCCACGCCCTCCCCAAAACTACCCGTACAACACCTACCCCCGTGAACCACCAAGGAAACCCAACTTCACTCCTATCGGGGAGCCGTATTCAAGCCTTTTCCCAAAATTAGTCCAGATGGGGCTTCTACAACCCGTACCTCTGACCAGGCAAAACCCAGCATCAGCATCATACAAGTTGGGAACCAATTATGCCTACCATTCCGGAGCAGGAGGGCATGACACAGAGGAGTGTTGGACCCTCAAAAGGGTCGTGGAAAGCCTTATAGAACAAAAGAAAGTGGTTTTAAGGAACGAAGAAGCTCCCAATGTGATGAACAATCCACTGCCTACTCACAATCATGGGCCCGTCATCGACATGATTTGCGAGGCCTAATATTTCGATCCAGCTCTAAAGGCCATCATTGCCATCGCAGATGTGGAAAGAAAACCCAAGGCGGCACCCAAATCAGTCAAGGAGATGAAGAAGAGTAACCCCGTCCCCCAGGTCATGGAAAAGGCTGAGACTGAAACAAATAGGGGACCCTCTAAAGACGTTGTCCTGAACCAGAGATTTCGTGGTTATTAGTCGCGCGTCGCAAACTCCCATGAAGAATACTACTGTCGCCCCCTGGAATTACCATAGGACGGTGGTGACGTACAAAGGGAAAGAGATTACTGGGGAAACAGGCAATATAAACTCATCATAGAAATACCTCGACCCGGAAGAACTAAACAAAAGCAAGCTGAAACGCTTTCCGCCTAAAAGGCCGATCAGTGCCGGAGAGGCAGAAGAATTCTTCAAGAATATGAAAACCACTGAATACGCCATAATCGAGGAGCTCAGAAAGTCCCCTACTCAAGTCTCACTTTTATCCTTGCTGGTAAATTCAAACTAGCATCAGAAAATCTTAATCAAAACCCTTGACGAAGCATACGTTCCGGCCAACACCACAATTGAGCAAATGGAAAGAATGGCAGAACGATTTTTTGAAGTTAACTGGATCTCATTCAGCAAGAATGACTTGCCCCCGGAAGGGGCTTCCCACAACAAAGCTCTCCACCTAACTATTAAATGTGAGGGTTACTATGTGAAAAGGGTTATGATGGACGGTGGATCTGGGGTTGATATTTTCCCTCTATCGAGCCTACAAAGAATGGAGATCGGGACTGAGAGAATCAGGCCCAACAATGTGTGCGTCCGTGCATTCGATGGTATCAATAGAGACACGATCGGGGAGATTTATTTGGTCCTGACAATCGGCCCAGTAGATTTCGAAGTGACATTCCAGGTCATGGATATGGATATTTCCTACAATTATCTCCTAGGGAGGCCTTGGATCCATGCAGCAGGGGAAGTGCCATCTACTCTCCACCAGATGGTTAAGTTCGAATATGAGGACCAGGAAATCGTGGTCCATGGGGAAGATGAGCAATCTATTTACAGGGACCCATTAGCCCCATGCCTGGAAGCAAGAGAGGGCAGCGAGCACATAGTCTACCAGGCTTTCGAGATTGTGGTTGCGGACCAGCATGAGGAAGGAACCCCGTGCCCTCAACCCTTCCTATCAAACGCATCAATTATGGTCACCAACGACATGATTAAACATGGGTACACACCTGGAAAAGGGCTCGGGGTGTCCTTGCAAGGCATTAAAGAACCCGTCACTTTGCCTACCAATAAAAAGTTTTTTGGCATAGGGTTTCAAGCTACTCCCGACGATGAACAATGGGCTGACCAACGTAAGAAAAATGGTTGGGTATTTCTTCAGCCGATCCCACACATCACCGCGTCATTTGTCAAGCCAAAATACGTGGAGGAAGAGGAAGAGGCTTTCACGGCCGAAGAAATAGAAGAAATATGCGGAGCAATGAGGCAGATATTGTATGAGGCCCATATGGTCCAACCAGGAGAAGGCTCCAGCACTGCCGAAGTACAGTATATGGAGCCTAACGCAAAGTTGCAAAACTGGGAGGCTACTCCATTCCCCGTCAGGCGGTAGTCCCGGTAGTTCATCTTTTACCATCCTTTATGCACTATGAGTTATTTCAGGGTGTAACTCAAGTATTTTTAAATTCTTGCCTTTAAATTCCGATGTAAACCCTCCTATGTTCAAATTCAATGAAATGAAATCAAAATTTCATCGTCTATTATTCTTCCTGATTTTTGTTTACTTTTTCTTATTTTTCAGTCCTAATAATGCGGCTTTAAAAAATATGACATGCTTGCGGACTTCATGCGCTGATCTTAATACGCCACCTAACCTCGAAATAATGAATCAAGAACTGGAATATGATGAAGAAGAGGATTTTAGGGAAAAATCGAGAATTGGAACAGTTCGAGAGTAAGCCTAAGCAAAACTTAAACGAAACGGAACTCGTTAACCTGGGCAATAAAGAAGAGATTCGAGAAACCATGATAAACGTCCACACGGATGAAAAGACTAGAGATGCCTTGATTCAACTCCTATTTGAATTCAAAGACGTATTTGCTTGGTCCTACGACGACATGCCCGAACTAAGTATGGACTTGGTGGTACACAAATTGCCAACCTACCCCGGTCATCCACCCCTCCAACAAAAGCAGAGGAAATTTAAAACAGACATGAGTGATAAGATCAAAGAAGAGGTCGCTAAACAACTAAGGCTGGAGTAATCTGAGTGGTCCAATACACCACCTGGCTGGCCAATGTGGTTCCGGTGCCTAAAAATGACGGAAAGGTCCGAGTATTTGTCGACTGCCGGGATCTGAATAAAGCAAGTCCCAAAGATAATTTTCCGCTGCCAAACATACACATCCTAGTTGACAATTGTGCCAAACATGAGGTACAGTCTGTTGTCGATTACTATGCCGGATATCACCAGTGTTGATGGATGAAGAGGATGCAGAAAAGACAACCTTCACTACACCCTGGGGAACATACTGTTACCGGGTCATGCCATTTGGTTTAAAGAACGCTGGGGAAACTTATATGAGGACCATGACTGCCATATTTCACGACATGATGCATCAGGAAATTGAGGTGTACGTGGATGATGTGATCATTAAGTCCAGAACCCAAAGTGACCATGTGCAGCATTTAAGGAAATTCTTCGAATGCCTGCGTAGATATGATTTGAAATTAAACCCAGCCAAATGCGCTTTCGGAGTTCCATCCGAAAAATTACTGGGATTTATAGTCAGTCGACGGGGCATTGAGCTGGACCCAACAAAGATAAAATCTATCTGAGATCTCCCACCCCCAATAATCAAGAAGGAAGTCATGTGTCTGTTGGGTAGGTTGAATTACATCAGCAGGTTCATCGCTCAGACCTGCACATGCGAGCCTATATTCAAGCTATTGAAAAAAGATGCGGCCATCAAATGGACAGGCGAGTGCCAGGACGCTTTTGAAAATCTCAAAGAATATCTGTCAAATCCTCTAGTGTTAGTCCCACCAGAACCAGGGAGACCTCTATTCCTATACCTGACGGAGCTAGAAAAATCCTTTGGGTGTGTTCTCGAGCAACACGATGCAACCGGGAAGAAAGAGCAGGCCATTTATTACTTAAGTAAGAAGTTCACCAGCTACGAAGCCAAGTATTATCAGTTAGAAAGGACTTGCTGCGCTCTAACTTGGGTTGCTCAGAAGCTCCGACATTATTTATTGGCTTATACCACCTACCTCATCACGAGGCTAGATCCTTTAAAATACATATTCCAAAAGCCAATGCCCACCGGGAGATTAGCAAAATGGCAAATCTTGCTCACGGAATTCATATTGCCTATGTCACTCGCACAACTATGAAAGCTCAAGCATTGGCCGATCATCTAGCTGAAAATTCGGTTGATGATGAATACCAACCCTGGAGCACTTATTTTCGGATGAAGAAATAAACTCCGTCGAAATAATCTCGGAAGGCGCTGACACCTGGAAAATGTTCTTCCACGGAGCAGCCAATGCGAAAGGTATTGGGATAGGGGCAATCTTGATTTCACCCACAGGACAACACTACCCAGCCACGGCCCGCCTCCGTTTCTTCTGCACAAACAATACTGCTGAATATGAAATTTGTATAATGGGCATGAACATGGCCATTGACATGGATGTAGAAGAGTTGTTGATAAAGGGGGACTCCGATTTGATCATTAAGTAGGCTCAGGGAGAGTGGGAAACTTGGGATGTTAAAATCCTTCCCTACAGACAGCATGTGGAGAATCTTAGTAAGCGATTTAAAGCCGTCGAGTTCAGATATATTCCTCGGTGCCACAGTGAGTTAGCTAATGCGCTGGCCACCCTAGCTGCAATGCTGCCCTATCCGGGTAATGTTCGCATAGACCCATTAGAGATCCAAATCAAGGAAAGACATGGTTATTCCAACACGGTCGAAATAGAGCCCGATGTCCAACCATGGTATCATGATATTAAAAGATTTTTGAAGACAAGAGAATATCCCGAGCAGGCCAATGGAGACAAAAAGAGAACCATCTGAAGGCTCGCCAGCAGTTTCTTCGTAAGTGGGGAAGTACTGTATAAAAGGACTCCCGATCTAAATCTGTTAAGATGTGTAGACGCCAAAGAAGCCGAAAGCATCATGGGCGAGGTCCATTCAGGAGTATGTGGTCCCCACATGAATGGGTATGTCCTCGCAAAGAAAATCTTACGGGCTGGATATTATTGGATGACCATGGAGAAAGATTGTTTCGGTTTCGTCCAGAAGTGACATAAGTGTCAAATACATGGCGACCTAATCCATGCACCACCATCAGAACTGCATCCTATGTCGGCACCCTGGACATTTGTTTCCTGGGGAATGGATGTCATTGGGCCAATCGAGCCAAGGGCCTCAAACGGGCACAGATTCATTTTGGTTGCTATCGACTATTTCACAAAATGGGTCGAGGCCGTCACGTTCAAAGCTGTCACTAAGAAAGTGGTGGTGGATTTCGTGCATGCTAATATCATCTGTCGTTTTGGTATCCCAAAAATTATCATTACCGACAATGCCGCGAATCTAAACAGTAACTTGATGAGGGAGGTATGTGAACAGTTCCAGATAACACACTGCAACTCGACCCCTTACCGGCCCAAAGCCAATGGCGCCGTTGAAGCAGCAAACAAAAACATCAAGAAAATTCTCAGGAAAATGATTCAAACATGCAGGCAATGACATGAAAAGCTGCCTTTTGCATTGTTGGGATATCGCACGACCGTGCGCACATCGGTTGGAGCTACCCCTTACCTATTGGTTTATGGCACTGAAGCCGTAATACCCGTTGAAGTCTAAATTCCTTCCCTTCGGATTATTGTCGAAGCAGAAATTGAGGACAATGAGTGGGTCAAGACCCGACTGGAGCAATTCACTCTGATTGATGAGAAAAGAATGGTCGCAGTGTGCCACAGAAAATTATACCAGCAAAGAATGGCCCGCGCTTATAACAAGAAAGTGCGACCTAGGAACTTCGAAGTAGGGCAACTCGTTTTAAGACGTATCCTCCCGCACCACGAAGAAGCGAAAGGAAGATTCTCCCAAACTAGAAAGGTCCATACATCATAAGGAAATTTCTACCAAAAGGAGCGTTATACCTGGGGGACATCGAAGGAAATGACCCCGAAACGGCTGTCAATGCAGATGCCGTCAAAAGGTACTANCACCATTAACCCTTTTTGCAAACCCTTTGAGCCGATTACTCTTCTTTGATTACCCTCTTTGGAACCTGAGAGTATTACTGGAAAAAAAAAATTAAAATCAAAACAAAAAAAAAACTTCCTGAACTACGTTCGACTTGATTCCGAAAGGAAATGTAGGTAGCCTCTTCCTGGGGTTCAGTCACACAAAAATAAAAATCCACATTTCCCCAAGAGTTCAAACTGGGGCAGATGTTATAATATGTTTGGTGATAATTTCGTCGAAGAGGTTCCAAAGTTGTAATTCAATATAAATTCTAAATCACCAAAAACCCTGTTAAAGTTCTTCCGATCAATCGGCAAAGATGTCCAAATTGGAGGATACAGTTGTTTAGATCCAAATACAAGCAAATGAGAGAAATTAAAATGACAGAGTCTCATTGGTGAAAACCACGGGCACCGTGAGGCGACGGTAAGCAGAGAAATTAAAAATGAGAGAGTCTTGTTAGCGAAAACTCGCAAAGAGCACTACAAGGCGATGGTGAGAAGATAAATGAGAGAGGTTAGTTGGTGAAAACCCGCAAAGGGCGCCACTGATCGAAAAGGATAATGGGTCACCGACATGGACGCAGTCCAGGTCAAGGTTTCTCAATCTCGAGGTAATAATTGTGATGAATTTCTGAGAGTCGGACGGTATACACGGATCAGGCATCCATTCTAAAGGGCATGTCATGTTCATTGAAGTCCGCATCCACTCCAGATAAGTCCTTCTTTTCTTTCCCCGAAAAGGACACCTCTTGTTTAAATTTGTTGTCCATTCTGTCATTTATTTTTCTTTTGAATCCCTTTCGGTCTAACTTTGTCCCGAAACTAAGGCAAAAAAATATGGCAAGACTGATTTACAGGGCTCTCGTTTGACGCGGGTCAATATGCAAAAGGCACCCAGCCTCGTCAGGGGCATCGAGTCGATCCCGACTGGCCACAATGGCCGATGATTCAAACTCAAAACCTTGAAAGGAGAAAACCAAATTGAAGTGCCCATAAAGGCGAATGAATTTGAAAGGTTGAGCCCCGCGTGGCTAACCATCTTCACTAGGTTTGAAAAGCCGAAGTATTCCAAATGACTTAAAGTTACAATTGGAATAAAAGTCAGAAGTGAAAAACCAATGAAGGAGAAATAAAGTTGGAAAGGTTAAGTCCCACACGACTAACCGTTGCAGTAGAATTTGAGGAGCCAAAACTCTCCCCCCCCCCCCCCNCCCGGATACTCTGGAAATCCGAAAGAAAAATCAAGTGAAAAGCCTACAAAGGCAAAACGAAGCTAGGATGCTGGATCCCACGTGACCAATTTCCATCCAGAAAGACAAGGTCCCCGCGATTAGAGATGAAACCCAATCCCTAACAAACAAGCAAGTGTTTGAGGTCTTCATCAAAAGAAATGAGGTCAAGAAGTTGAAAAGCAAGGCCGCAAAACCAACTACCATTTCAAACTAACGAATTGTTCTTTGTTTGAAGGAAACAGGTGCAACTCGAAAGCAACCATGCAACAAGCAGGTGCAACCAAAAGAAATTTGCGCAAGGGCTAGAAGGAGCTCTGCAGCATTGACTCCAAAGAAAGGGAAGTTTTCTCCAAGAAATCTTTTTCCGAATGCATAAAAATAAAAAAAAATAAAAAAATGAAAGAAGAATGAGGGATGGAGAATTGAAGTTGAAAATAACTCAAAGTAGTATTGGGCCTCCAATCCCCAATTACACTTTTTCCCGACGCAGGGTATACACTCCCGTAGTCGATGCCAATCAAGGGTATACAATCCCTGGTTGATGTTTCCATTTCCAATCAAGGGTATAGACTCCCTGGTTGATGTCTTTCCAATCAAGGGTATACACTCCCTGGTGGATCTTCTTTTCCCGACGCAGGGTATACACTCCTATAGTCGATGCCAATCAAGGGTATGCACTCCCTAGTTGATGTTTTCTTTTCCAATCAAGGGTATATACTCCCTAGTTGATGTTTTGTTTTCCAATCAAGGGTATACACTCCCTGGTTGATGCTTCCTTTCCCAATCAAGAGTATACACTCCCTAGTTGATTTTCTTTTCGCGACGCAGGGTATACACTCCCGTAGTCGATGCCAATCAAGGGTATACACTCCCTAGTTGATGTTTTCTTTTCCAATCAAAGGTATACCCTCCCTGGTTGATGCTTCCTTTCCCAATCAAGGGTATACACTCCCTGGTTTATTTTCTTTTCCCCACGCAAGGTATACACTCCCGTAATTGATGCCAATCAAGGGTATACACTCCCTGGTTGATGTTTCTTTTTCCAATCAAGGGTATATACTCTCTGGTTGATGTTTTCTTTTCCAATCAAGGGTATACACTCCCTGGTTGATGCTTTCTTTTCCAATCAAGGGTATACACTCCCTGGTTGATTTTCTTTTCCCCACGCAGGATATACACTCCCGTAGTCGATGCGAATCAAGGGTATACACTCCCTGGTTGATGTTTTCTTTTCCAATCAAGGGTATACACTCCCTGGTTGATGTTTTATTTTCCAATCAAGGGTATACACTCTGTGGTTGATGCTTCCTTTCCCAATCAAGGGTATACACTCCCTGGTTGATTTTCTTTTCCCGACGCAGGGTATACACTCCCGTAGTCGATGCCAATCAAGGGTATACACTCCCTGGTTGATCTTTTCTTTTCCAATCAAGGGTATACACTCCCTGGTTGATGTTTCCTTTCCCAATCAAGTGTATACACTCCCTGGTTGATTTTCTTTTCCCGACACAGGGTATACACTCCCGTAGTCGATGTCAATCAAGGGTATACACTCCCTGGTTGATGCTTTCTTTTCCAATAAAGGGTATACACTCTCTGGTTGATGTTTTATTTTCCAATCAAGGGTATACACTCCCTGGTTGATGTTTTCTTTTCCAATCAAGGGTATATACTCCCTGATTGATTTTCGTTTCCCGACACAGGGTATACACTCCCGTAGTCGATGCCAATCAAGGGTATACACTCCCTGGTTGATGTTTTCTTTTCCAATCAAGGGTATACACTCCCTGGTTGATGCTTCCTTTCCCAATCAAGTGTGTACACTCCCTGGTTGATTTTATTTTCCCGACGTAGGGTATACACTCTCGTAGTCGATGTCAATCAAGGGTATACACTCCCTGGTTGATGCTTTCTTTTCCAATCAAGGGTATACACTCCCTGGTTGATGTTTTCTTTTCCAATCAAGGGTATACACTCCCTGGTTGATTTCTTTTCCAACATAGGGTACACAATCCCTAGTTGATTTTATTTTGCAACATAGGGCTCCCAACCCCTAATTGATCCCGCTTTGAGATATAGGGTATCCACCCCCTAGTCTACAATAACTCCGGGTGCACCAGTCCCAACTTTTCATTTCTTTCAATAATGAAGTAGCATAGAATTTGTTACAATAACTCATGAAATTTTCCTAGTGAAAACTGGGGCAGAAAATTTCGCTCGTTTGTTTTGATTTTTTGTGCAGATTATGTTTCTAGGACATTGGAACTCAAGACAAAAAGAAGAAGTTTCGATCCAAATAATAACAAAACAAAAAGAAGAAAGAGAAGATTGATTCCAAAAGTGCACGAACGGGGAAGATGTGGACTATTCAGGATGAGATTGAAGTCATCCGTCCAGTATATCCTGCTTTGATCCAAGGAACGATAAGACAAAACCAGCATCTGCGATTAACAAACACCAGGATCCAGGTCAGAGTCAGCAAAAGATCAAGACTCAAAAACCAAGTCCTAGATAGGAATCTTGTAATTTAGCAGCTGATAGGTTTTAGTTAGTCCTTCATGTTGTACTTGGGTGTAATAAGGAGATCAGCAGCAGTAATAGCAGCAACAGCTATAGTTGAAAGCACAGTTACCCGGTAGTCCCAGCTACCGAAATTTCCAGAACTACAGTGACCTGATTCCTTTATAGCTAAGGATACGTAGGCAACCTTGAAGCATGGTTCGGTAAAACGTTTCTAAAATGATTCACATGGAGTATTTCAACGGGTAAAAGTTGTTCATAACTGCTCACTTTGTCTTTTTCCGAAAACTCTTCGCGTTTCCGAGCAAAGAGGGGCAGTTGTGAGCATGTAATTTTTAACCTACTATATATTCCTATGAAATTCAAGAAATTAATTAGTGTTATAAACCTTTGTTGAATTTCAATGTCTGTGTGTGAATTATTTGCATTGCATAAATCATAATTTGTCTTTTAAAATTCATAAATGATTTAAAATTGAATGATACGGTGCATAACTTCGATCATTTTATTGGAAAATTACGGAAAATTATTCTTCAAATAATTACAAATGTTAACTAGAAATTTCACCTTTTAATTTACTCATTGATTAAAATTTAAACTAGAGTTAGAGCTAATTAATATATTATTTGTAATTGATTGAAATAAATAACAACAAAAATGTTTATTATTTGACACAATGTAGATTTAATGATTAATTTATTCATTTTTTCTAACAAAATTGTGAAATTTACTCCTTAAATGACATGAGTGTTAAATTAAATGGTATTACTCTTAATTAATTTATAATTAGACAAAGACTAAGTTAGAATTAATTATTACATTTTTGTTGAGTCTTGATTTAATTCAAATTAACTAATTAGTTTACATTAGCTTAAAAAGGGATTAAAATCGGACCTGGGCCAAATTACCCAGGCCCAAACCCCTTCTCTATACACAAAAGACCTAGCCCAAATCCTTAAACCCGGCCTGCCCCAACCATAAATCAAACGACCCCGTTTTGAACCCTCCAATCCTAGCCATTGAATCGATTTGATCCGACGGCTCCCAAACTCCCCCCTCTAAACTATATAAGTGTCCGAACGGACCCCTACCCCACAGAATACCCCACACTCTCTCGTCTCTCTCCCTAGACCAAACCCTAGCCGCCCTCAAACACTCACCGCCTCCGCCTGTCGTAAATAGCCTACCGGCAGCGGAGTTCACCCAATCGAGCCCAAATTTCACCTAGATGATCCTCTCTTCATCCTCAATCACCCCTACCGTTGATTTCATCAGAAACCCACTCAAATCCCTCAAATTTCAGATCTAAAAATCTGAAACCCTAGAAATCCCACTCCGGCCGATGTAGAGATAACCAGCGGCTCGGACCTTCATGAGTCAATTGCTCTTGACTAGAGCAATTGATTCATGAGGGTTTGACTCATTTTCAAACCCTGCCGGATTCCGGCCAAGGTCCAGCGGTCCCCAAGTTTTCCGGCCAAAGCTTTTTCTAGAAAAATAAACTGGTATTTCCTTTTTCTTTTGTCTGGTCCTAGGGTTTTACAGTGAAAAGAAATCATGAACAAATTAATAGGTCTAATTACTGTTTCCATTGTTCCTTCTTAGACCAGCGTATTTCTCTTGTTATTTTGCTCCTGTTTGCTTAAACGTTCCTTCTTGTGATTAATTCAAAATCTGAATAGACTTCCTTGCTTAGTAGATAACTTAAGATTCTTATTACTATATCAGTGCATATCTATTTCCTATCATTGATTCATGTTTGGTTAATTGACCTTGTGTATTGTTAGTTCACACATACATGATTAGTTTAATTGAACCCTGTTTTGATATTGGAATGATATAGCTCAGGTTTTGACGATTCATGAGTTTTAAATGTGCTTGCATCAGTTGATTGACCATGTTTAGGTTTCTTTGTATTATGCTCAGCTATTCGATCCCCTAACTTGTTTTCTGATTTTTTTTAGTTTATTAATGAATTGATTTCACCTCAACTCTCCTTTGATTTAGTAGTCTGATTAATTAACTATTAATTAGTTGATTAGGTATACCCTTGAAACTAAGATAACTAATAGTATAATTGGAAACTAACTCTAAGGACCTAAACTAACTAACCTAGAACCTGAAAATAGCTCACTTAAAATCAAAGATTTATTAGTGAGTTAGTCATCTCAATTAGTCAACATTTAATAAACTAATTACATACTAAGCTAAGAGCTAGTTAATTGCAACTTCACTAATGTTTAATTAAGTTGATCACTCAATTAGGTTGATTAAGTATAATCACTCAAATTGAGTTAATCACAATTAGGTTTAAATCTAAAATAATTCACCTAAGCTTAATCCCTAGTTAATGATGAATCAATTTCAAGTTCTTTAACCTAGTAATTAACCCAAATCAATAGATAATCTTGATTGATCTTAAAGGGTAATTCTAAGGATATTAAGGGGTAGTGTAGGAACAACTGAATAATCTTGGGTATAACAACCCAAGAAACCTCTAGAATTAAGAAAATATCATAAGAATTAGATTCTTTAAGGGTAAAACAGTAACTTTAAAAGGGGATAAGGGCTAGAATTAATAGAATGTTCTATAAGAAGGTACATCTGTCCAAAAGAATAAGTTCTAACAGTTGTACCTGTACTATTTTAGCCTAATAGGATTAGGAATATCCTCTAAAGATGCTACTCTAAATTTCTCTATATACAGACTAGGATATTCAGCCTAAAGGGAGACCCCCTTTTTTTTTGGGAAAAAACTTTGGACATTCTGAAAAAGACTCTCTTCTAGCTGCTGAAAAAGACATAAATATTTTCCATTCGAAAACAAAAGGTTCCCAAAAGAAAAGTATTATTTCAAAAGAAAAAATCTGATTTCCTTTTTGAAAACAAGTCCACAACTAAATGGCCTAGCCCAACTGCTATCTTCTCTTTGTGGATTTATGATTTCTGGAAGTTTTCTTCAAACATTAATACTCAAAGATTTTTGGGTTAATTATTGCTGGACTGTTTGGTTTTGTCCCTGGGTTTTCTGTTTGATCCTGCTGAATTCTCTTCTTTTTTGCTGATTGTTTTTCATACTTGACCGTTATTTGGTCAAGTCTTTTTACTGTTCTTCTTCCTCTTTAAAGGTATGTAACAGTGAACCTTTAGATAAAATTAATTGTGCTGAAATTGTTGATTCATGTTGTGTTTATTTTAAGCTTGCATGAATCTGAATCTTCCTCTCCTCCATTCTTGATATAAAAACTGAAGTAAGGTTACGTATTTGAATGTATGTATGTAATTCCTGGAATTAGTTTGATTATTTGTTAAGTTTCTGTCAATACATTTAGCATTTGGTAGTTAGCTGTTAATTTTATGTTTAGCATATTAAGGTAATTTGCACTAGGGTATATGAGTTTGATTCCTCGATAATCAAACCAACCCCATGATGAGTGCATAAACATTATCATGGTTGACTGAAGTTTACCCTTCAAAAGGGTACAAAGAATGTAGTTAAAAAGACATTAGAGTTGAGGAATCTGAACCTCTAAATGGTCAGGTTCATCCTATAAAATGCTTAAATAATCAAAGTTTCTATATAGTTTAGAGTTATGTTAGTAGTAGCACCAGGGTAGATGAATCTGAATCCGTAATAGTCAAATTCACCCCCTTGATAGTGCCTGAACAGTAGCTTAGGGTGCTGAAAATCACCCTTTATGGATAAGAAGTGGGTAATCAAAAGGCTCCTAGGGAAAATAATCTGAATCCCTTAATATGATCAGATTTATTCTCTAAAACATGCCTAAAATCAAAGTCATAGTATAAGTATGAGTTGAAAGTCACAAAAGATGACCTCTATGGAGTTGAATCTGACCCTTTTTACGGTCAGATTCAGTCCATAAAAAAGGCAGGAACCTGTTCTGTCAATGTGGTGTAAAACATCATCAAGGTTGAGTCTAACCTCCTTTATGGTATGACTCATCCTATAAATGTCTGAAGGTCTGTTGTTACTACTGTCCAAATAGCAAATTTTGGACTTGTTTTAGATTAAAAGATGCTCTTATTTGTGTTTCCGTGGTCACTGAAGAGACTCAGTAAGCAAGTCTCCATATAAATTTAGACTTAGTTTTGTGTTGGCATTATGGGATTAAAGTCTGACCCATTCATGGTCAGGTTCACACCAAAAAAAATGCATAAATAACTCTGCTTTTTTAGTATAATTTAGCACAGCATCATCAGGTTTAAACTTGACCTCTTTTCATGGCCTTGTTTGGTCTGGTGTATGCATAGCACACCCAATTACTTGGGGTGTTCCACAGATTACGAAAGAGGTCTCGCATGTACAACCTTAGAAGAATTCAATTCAGACAACTAGCTTGAAGTCGCCATTTTAGTTTTCCTCTCTTTTGAAAAAATGTATTCGCATAGTAGCAATGAAGCTATAATTCTTCTACTTTGTAACCTAAACTGGACTGTACATTTAATTCTGTTCAGTGCTCATACTGATTTTAGAAAAGAAGGCTTTAGTAATGTCAAAATTATAATTTGTGTCCCTGTTTTCTAAAAGTAGCATGATGACAATAGATAAAAATGGAGTGTATGTTCGAAATTAGCATGCATAGGATTTTACAAACACTTATTGATTTGGAAACAACTATTTCCAATTTTAGTTGTCTTCAATATAAATCGGAATTATTTAATTATTCTCAGTTTATTGATTTGCACGACATCGTGACTTATTCAAGATAAATCCATAAGTATTAAAAGCGGTTTTTAAAAGTGAAAAAAAGGCTAACAAAGCACAATAGGTTTAAAATACGTAAGTAATCAGATAACTAGGCCAAATATTAATAGTTAAGCGACCGTGCTAGAACCACGGTATTCGGGAGTGCCTTACACCTTCTCCCGGGTTAACAGAATTCCTTACTCGGATTTCTGGTCGCAGACAAATCAAAACAGAGTCAAAATTTCCTTGGTTTGGGATTTTAAAACAAAATGGTGTCCCGAAGCATCGTCAAAAATCCGGGTGGCGACTCAATAATAAGTCCTAAAATCGAATAATGTCACTTTAATTGGAAAAACTCCCTTATTACCCTCACCGGTGAAAAAGGAGGTGTGACACTTACGGTCACATCTCTACTCTGTTTACTTCATCGAGAACTGAGGTGTCCAAAGGGCTCGGTCATTCGTATATAGATAGTCCCCTTGTTTCTCGGAGAGTAAGTTCACGGAAACAACGAGAAATGACATATTCATTTCGATTCCTTCTTCAATATGTCGTGAAAGAAACAACAAAGAAACCAAAACGTCCCGTCAATCGTGTCATTATGACTTTAAACACGCCTCAGCCATTGGCAGGTCATCCCTAAATGTGAAACGACGCAAAGCCTCTATAAATATTTCCCTCCTTCGTTCATTTTTACCTTTTAATTTGACCAAGCTTCTACCTTCGAGTCTTCAGTATATCACTACCCTTCTTCATACTCTAATATTCTTACCTTCGTTCTTCAGGATTTCTTAGTAAGTTGCAAGTTTTTACTTATTTTCTACCCAAACCAGCGCACTTGACCTTTAATCTTTCAACCTTTCTTCATATTTTTCAAGCTTTTTCCAGATAACAATGGCTAAAACATCTAAAACTATTCCTCAAAAGTCATTTCCTCTTCTTCACAACCGATCTCCGAATTCGGGGAAACCAATCCCAATGTGGTCATCATCAAGAGGTACGTTCCTGGCACGGCTGCCGATGAACCGGCTGCCGAGTCTCCCTTGAAAATGTTCGTCCCCGGGAGGTGCTCGGCCGTAGATGATTTTAAGGTCGAAAAGCCCTCGTCGGTGCAGGGCCGGTGTGAGGCGATATCTAGGTATATATGCTCCATCACCGAAGACGTCCTTTCTGTGATTCAAAAGGGTTGCGGCTGGGTGGATAAGGGCGTGGTAGTCCCCGGGTCAGAGGACGTCATTACTACCCATGTGGAGGGATATCTGAGTATTTACATTTATCCCTTCACACTGGCCCGGTGGACCCAGTTATTCTGGATTTCTATAAGAGGTATGAAGTATGCCTTGGCCAGATTCACCCGTCGCACTGGAGGATCTAATACTTCTTCGATACTTCGTAAACAGGACCGAATCCCGTCGCTTCACCACCGATCACTTACTCCGCCTATACAGTCCCCGAATCTTCTGAGGGGGACTAATAAAGCTCACATGCCGGGCTAACAAATCCCCATTCTCGAGCACAGATGAGGAATGGGATCGGAGTTGGCAGGGACATTTCCATTGATCCCTTTGCTTCGGGGCAACTCGAGGCTGCAGCAAGAAAGAAGAAGAAAAGGAAGGCTTTAGGTTTCCCGAGCTCAGAGAAGAAGAAGCCAAGGAGAAGGTTGGCCCGTAAGCCAAAGGATATTTCTAGCTCTCGATCACCCGACTCGGACTCGCTTTTTGGCTCAAGGATGAGCCGGAGGAAGATGATACTTTTGTGGCCAGTGAGCCGACCTCCCCTGAGAGTAGGTAGCAGTCGATGGGGAAACAACGGAGGCTGATCCCCCTCAAATTTGGGAGGCCGAGGTAGAGATGAGGGCTGAAACCTTTCGAGACGCCGGCTCTCTCCACGCAGTGTTATAAAGATTTCATAGTCACCTTCATTCATAGAGTCTTGACTAAGCCCGAGCGGTGAAGGAGAGGTTCAACAAAGGGGCCCATGGTCCGGATGACCCCTCCCCTCCCCCCCTCCCCCCCTCCCCCTCTTTTTTCAAACTTGTGGACTCGACCGCTCTGGAAGACTTATCCGGGTGGGGAGACATGGAGGTTCCGAGGAAAGACCCGTCTTCGGAGGTGGGCAGGTTGAACTCAAAACCAAATTAATCACCGGTTCCCCACCCCAAGCATGGATCCTGTCCGTAAGAGGTCAATAATCATCACTGTCCCGGAGGATGCCCGGATTCTTTCTGCTTTTGTTGGAATAGCGAGCTACCTCTGGTTCCTAGTAATGAAAGAAGACCAAGCAAAAGTGAATGAGGTGTATGTGTCATGCTTTTTCAACGAAGCACAGCAGGCGTTGAACCGAGTAAGGCATTTTTACGCTCAATCATCATCTGACTTAGTTCTTGATATTTCTCATGTCTTCTTTCTTTTGTATTTTTGTAGGCCTCGGTAATCCATCATGAAAGCTTTCTTCGGTGCCGGGTTGAGGTTAACCAGCTCGAGGATGAGGCCAGGGAGTTCGTCGAGAAGAGAGACATGTATAAGCTTCTCAGCGAGCAGCACGATGATTTCGTGAAGAGTCTCCGGGTCGAGGTGGATGCGTTTCAGAAGGAGCATGTCGACTTGGTGGAACAGGTAAAGACTTTTTAGGTTAGCAATGATGACTTATCCATGGCGATTAATGACCGAACCTCGCAGGTCCAATAGAAGATTAACCGGATCGACCAACTCCAGGTTAAAATGAACGAGGTCCAGGCCATGGCCTATGTTTGGAAGGGAAAAATGGACCGAATGGCTTCGGAGAAGGAGATCGCCCGGGAGAAGCTGGAATCGGTAAAGTTCCAACACTAAGTGAAAAAAAATAAGGACGATGCATGGTCTCGACAAATGGAGGACCTCCAAGCTCAACTGGGCTCGACCATTGCTGAACGGGATGCCCTTGGTAAGGAGCTTGAAATAACAAGGTCCGAGTCGGAAGTAACCAGGGCTAATGTTAAAGATGGTGGCCCAGTATAGGGCTGATGTTGAGGCAACTGAGGCCCGCCTGAAAGTCATTGTTGAGTACGTAAAGCGGTTGTCTTGAAGGGAGACCCTCGAGGAGATCCATGCCCGAGGTTTTGACCTGTTGGTTAAGATCGAAGAAGCAAAAAGGCTCGAGTTCGAGGCCAAGAAGCGGGTTGAACACAAGGGTGAAGAAGGACCTGAGGGCTCTAGTGAACCCAAGGATGGAGAAGGTCCGGCGACTCTGGTGACGAGGCGGGTTCTGGTGAAGATCAGGCGTAGGTTCCTTAGGAATTTTTGTCTATGTTTTTTGGCCTTTGTAATGACATTTTGGAATTTATATATAAGGTTTTTTCCCCTCTTGGGAATTTTCAAGTCTAATTACCTTTAGCGTCCTTTTTACAATTTCAAAGATTTCAAATGCCTTAGCATGGAACAAAACGCAGTAATAAGTTGTTGTTCAGATGTGCGAACAAGACTTATTCTCGATGCAAGTTTTGCTTGAAACTTGTGGGGTCTAGGGATGGCTGGAAGCTTTCCCCAAAATGCTCATTTAAATGTTTTAAAACTATAATTTGCCGAGGTTAACCTTCGAACAAGTTTGGGATATGGGCTTCTGATGTCTCTGAGCCGTTTTAAGGGTGCCATTGTTACACCCCATATTCTCCTACGTGAGAGTAGGTCGTAAGTCAATTGATTAAAGCTCAGAAATGATTTCATCTTTGAAAGTATATAAAGTAAGTTAATAATGTTACCTTGGAGGTTACAAATCTTTAATATCGTGAATAACAATTAACAGGATGGTTGGAAAGCTTAGATGCTAAACGAATTGAAGAAAATAGGGTTTCGTCGAAAGTCGACACGTCTGGGATGTTATAACATGAAATTTTGGGGTGAGACTAGGGTGATTAATATTATAAAGATATTATTTTATGACTTATTTAAGTTGTATGATAGTCGCATGTTACGTTTTGAAGTCAAGAAAGTTGTGGGAAAAAAAGTTGGCAAAGGTCATCACAAGTTACATTCATAATGTGCTGAAAATTAGGTCAAATGTAACTAAAATTTTGTCCAAATATACTTGTAAATATTGGATGATACACCTAAAAAATTTAATATCTATGAGTCTAGTCTCCAACTCATTAAACCGTTTGTATATACGACGCCGGAGTAGAGAGATATTCACGTTTTAGCGAGACTACGCCAAGCAGCTCTCTATGTGACAACATATCTAAACCGCCTCAACCCCGTTTTAACTCGTTAATTTTCAGTATATTCAGACCCTATACACCTAAAAACACTCTCTCAATGTTCTCTCATGATCCAAGACCCAAACAAAGGGCAAACAACACAAATCAAGTGTCGGGAATCCGGTCGCGCTAGTAAGTTTCTTGTTCTTCTTGTTGTTGCTGATTTTTGGGTGGTTCCAGCTCGTATGGGAGGTTTTTTTAAGTGGTTTATGTTCTTTAAAAACTCTCCCATGGTTTTCATATCAATCCTAGGTTATTTCAAGTCTTGCAAATGGATTACACCATATTTCAACATCAAAAGTTAGTTCTAGTGAAGAACAACCCCTCTTTGAGATTGTGTTGTCATTGAGGATAGTTGTGGGCTGTGTTTGGCTGAAATTTGAAGTTTTTTCTACTGGATAAGGTGATTATAACATCCTACTAATTGTGCTTAAGCTTTCTTGTATGTTGGTTAAATTGTTTGGATGATAAACTACAAGATACTACTTGGATTAGCTTAAATGGTCTTGTATTGCCATTGAGGTTTGTTGTAAGCTAAATATAACTTGGATTTTGACTTGAAGTTACTTTAGGAGGTATTTTTATTGTTTTCTTTCATGTGATTAAGGTTATCTTGATGCTGATTAAGTTAAATGGATGGACTAGACATGAACTAGTGAATAAAGTTGCTAATCGAAGATAGTTGGAGTTGTGGATGGTTTCCTTTGTTATAAATATATGATATAAGGATGGAATCATTGATGAAATACTTAATTATCATGTTAATGATCCTATTAGTTAATGTGAGAAGTCTATAAGGGGTGATATAGGTTATAAGGATTCCAATTGGAGCTTGTCGCTCGTCGTGAAGTAGTTGTGACTTGTTGTTGTTATATGGTGTCTTGTTATTGATATTTATATGTTGTTGGATTTCTCTGGCTGTTTTATTTTGGTATATGGTAGTGGAGGAGGCCCTTGTAATAGGGGAGATGCTTCCCAAATTTACGTAAACGAGCTACTAGCTTAAGTTTCTTGTAAGGTATTGAGGACTCTTCAAGATACTGATTTTGAATCTCCTTATGTATGATAGATTGAGTTGACTTATTTGAAGATTTTCTTGGAAGGTATTAAGGTCTCAACTTGGATAAGGTATGTTAAGGAACTTACTTCTTTCTTTTGTCATGATCTAAAGTTAAATGAACATAAAAATTACGCTAATTCATAACGGATATACTCCTAGAAACTAAGGTTGTCCATGTTGTTCTTTCCTTATAAAGATATTCTAAGCAAGTATATATAATCCTTGAATCCTACTAAAGTCCATATTGAGGGTATGCGTAACAACCCGACCGGTTGTTTTGAGCTCTAGCGCGTCGTTCAGCGGTTTGAAGTCGTGAACAGCTTCATTTCAGGTATTATGACTTGTAGTTGTGGTCGGAATTGAATTTCGGGAATTTTAGAGTTGATTTGGAAAGAATATTCTCATTTCAAAAGCCTTAATTTGGAGAAATGGACTAAGATTGAAATTTTGAGTAAACGAGCTCAGAATCAGGATTTGAAGGTTCCTGCAGGTTCGTATGATGATTTCGGACTTGGGAGTATATCCGGATCGGATTTTGGATAACCTAGAAGCGTTTCGACGTATATTGTGGAAGTCAGCATTTTTTAAGGAATTTCCTAATGTTTGGCTTGAAGCGCATTTCAGTGATGTTGATATCCGTTTGGGATTCTGAGTCTAGGAATAGCTTCGTGTGGTGATTCTGGAGATGGGAGCATGATCGAAAGTGAATCTGGATGTCCAGAGGTCATTTTGAAGTCATTTGGCTAAAGATAGAAATTTGAAGATTTTGAAGAAATTCGAACGGAAGTGGAAATTTTGATATCGGGGTTGGAATGCGATTCTCGAAGTTGGAGCAGGTCCGTAATGTCGAATATGACTTGTGTGCAAAATTTGGGGTCAATCGGACGTGATTTGATAGGTTTCGGCATCGGATGTAGAATTTGGAAATTTCTAAGTTCATAAAGTTGGGATATGGGTGCGATTCATGGTTTCGATGTTGTTTGATATGATTTGAAGCCTCGAGTAAGTCCGCATTATGTTTTGGAACAGGTTGGTATATTTGGACAGGGTCCCGGGGGCCTCGGGTGGATTCCGGGTGGTTAACGGATCAATATTTGAAGTTAGAAGAGGGGCTGGAATTGTTGTCATCTGGTGTGACCGCACCTGCGAGGCTTTGGACACAGGTGCGAAGAAGTGGTGGTCTGGCTGGGAGCGTAGGTGTAATGATATTTTCGCACCTGCAAAGTCACAGATGCAGGCTGTGGGGCACAGGTGCGAAGTTGGCTTGAGCTGAGGAAAGCCCCAAGTGTGGAGGTTTGGTCGCACCTACGGAGTCGCATGTGCAAGTGTTGGATCGCAGCTACGAAAAATGGCCTGGGCAGAATGTTTTAAAACCGAGATTTATTGGTCATTTCCTTCCATTTTCTTTTGGTTTGGACGATTTTGAGGAGCTTCAAGAGTGGGTTTTCGTTAAGGATCGCAAGGTAAGTAATTCCCTCATGTTTCTAAGTTAAATACAAGGTTATTGCATGGAATTATACATGCAAATTGTGAAAAAATTTTGAAAATATTGAAGAAAACCTAGAAATGGTAATTTGGATTTTTAGCCACGAATTTGAGCATGGAATGTAGAGTAAATTATATATTTGAACTAATAAAGATATGGGTAGAATATATCTTCGAGAAATTTCGGATTTTTGGCATGTGTGCCCGAGGGCATTTTGGTCAATTTACCGAGCGGGGTTGGGAAATTATATAATTTGGAATTGTTGCAAATATTAGAGTATATTTTCATTGATTTGTCGATATTTGGATAGTTTTGGGGCATTGTGCGTCCATTGGAGTTGTCTGAAGGGCTTGGAAGCCGGTTATGAATTTTGAAGCGAGGTAAGTCTCCTTTCTAACTTTGTGAGGGGGAATTGTTCCCATAGGTAAACTAATTAAGTATGTGCTATTATCTTCGGGGGCTACGTACGGACGAGGTGACAGGAGTTCGTGCATAGCTACTATTATGTCATGTTTGGGTAGTCTAGGATCCACTAGCATGCCTTATGTGTTGTACATGTGATCCTGCCACTAATAATATGTTGTAAATGCTATTGAATCGGTAATTGAATTCCCAATAAGACTAGAGTGTACTTAGCATAATTATTTAGAAAGAGAATTGATTCCTCTATGGATAATTGTATACCTGATAGGGTTATATTATGAAGTATTATTAAACTTGGCAAATGAGTTTCAAAACAAAGATTTAAAAGCTATATTTCATGTTCCTTTAAGAAGAATTTACCACTTTCCTGAGAAACTGCTTTCTTGATAAAAATACGGATTTATTATGTCAATATGTGTACATATGAGCACCTGAGTCGCAGGTATGATTTGCGATCACGCTAGCCTTATTATTTTTATGTTGAACACGTTGCATGATAGATTCGCGAGCGGAAAAAAATAGATGCATCTATGGTTCAAGCCGTTCGACCCTTCGGCAGTGCACAGTTTATTATTGTTGGTTCGCGTTGTTCAACCCTCAGCATTTCTTGCGCATGATATTTACTGCGTATTTTCTGTGTTTTTGCCTGATTACTGGCCTGGAATTTTAAGTTGTCAATTGAAATGACAGAGATTTAAAGTTATTAAATATTTTTGGAAGAAGTCATTCCTTCCAGTTGATTATTTGTTATTTGAATCAAGCACCCATGTTTTTGTTATTAATATGACGAAGATTTAAAGTGTTAAATGTGGAAGGAGTTGATCTTATTTATTGTTGATCTTAATAAATTGCCTATGATAATCATGCTTAGTCTCACACTCGAATATAATAAATTCACCTCTAGGAAGTGTCTAATTCGACCTCTCGTCACTACCTCTCTGAGGTTAGGCGGGAGACTTACTGAGTACACGTTGTTTTCGTACTCATGCTACACTTGCTGTGCATTTTTATTGCACAGGTACTTTCATAGCGATGTGGCGGATTTGGAGACTTAGGAGAGCTGCATCATCCGGAGGCGATCCGCAGCTGACAGAGTCTCCCTCATACTGTATTTGTTTTCATTTTAGATTCCTTGTCCAATTTGTATTTCGGACAAGCTTTGTGATGATTATATAAATTCTTAGAAATTGCTCATGTACCGGTGACACCGAGTTCTGGGATGTGTTTGGGCTATATTTGCTAAAATGGAACATTTAAAACCATCTTATTTTCTTAACGAATTCAATTTAGTTATTATGTAATAAGTGAAAGGTAATGATTTTCATAAATGCCAAAACAGGAAATTATTTCAATTAATAAATGATTGTCTTGCCTAACTATGATGTCTGGCGCCATCATGACCTTACGGATTTTGGGTCGTGACAACATGGTATTAGAGCACTAGGTTCCCTTAGGTCTCACGAGTCATGATCAAGTCTAGTAGAGTCTTGCGGATCGGCACGGAGACGTCTGTACTTATCTTCGAGAGGCTACATGGCTGTTAGGAGTACTTCCCTTCTTGATTCCTCATCGTGCGATTTGATTCCTTTAAGGCTTATGCCTAAGTTTATTCCTACTCAATCTTACGCGTCGCGAATCGCTTGCTATGAATCGGGAATCTGAGGAATTGAAATGGTGCTACGGATGTAATTCGAGATGTTTTCCATGTGTAATTGGTTGGGGCTGTTGTTATGCCCTACAACAGCTCAGTAGCTGTGTTTCTGAGAGCCTTAAGGCTATGCTCAGGTAGTGATGATGCTTGCGATTGGTTATCGCGCGATATCGATATGATGATAGAATGCTTTCCCGTCTGTTGGGGGTGATGAATGGTTTGAAGGGAGGTTTTCTTAGAGTGTGATTTCGAGATTTTGGTATTTTAGTTCCGGCAGAGGATAGGCATTTGGACTATAGGTGGTCAGGTTTTGGATTGATAAAGTAGTAAGACTTGGTGTTTTCAAGTAAGGTGGGATATTCACCTGTAATGCGACATCGTCGTCATTGATAGAATGGAATATGTTAAGTTTGTCGGTGTTATGGCTTCTTCGGTTGCATGGGGTCAGAGGATTGTGAAGAAGTATTGAAGAAGCGGCTGTCAGAGACCGTGAGGCGCGGTGGTTAGTACCGGATAAGTGTTGATAATGAAGGTAGCTGGAGAAAGATGATCTTCAGAGAGTTTGAAGTCATGGTGATCTGCTGGTTTAAGAGCTACAGAGAATGATATTGAATTGAGGCTAGGCGGTGGTTCCATTTCTAGGAGGCCAGGTGTAAGAAGCGGAAGTCGAGCAGTCGCAAAGTGGGGGAGCGGCAGCATAGCTTGGAATTAGAAGATATTGTCGCGCATTTAAGGGATGTCCATGAGGAGCGGACGGACTAGTAAAGTTGGTGAATGGGAACATGATTAGGATGGGATATTGATGTCGCAAAGCGCGTGCATTTTAGCGTCGTTGGAAGGCGTCCGTGGGTGATTTCCAATGGTGTGTTATCTCCTGTGAACAAGTTAGCGGTGGCATGGTTGGCAAGTTTCTGCAAGGGATTCTAGTGGCTATTCGGTATGAGGCAAAATATGTGAATGATGCTAGAGAATTTGAGTATTTAGGGAGTGCTAACAAGAGAATTTGGGAGAGTTGGACGGATTGGTTGAGAAAGATCATGTTAACAAAGGAGAAAGGATCTTGGCAGGGTCTAGAGTGGTGCAAGGAGTAGCTTCGGGCTAAGTGAGGGAGTCCCACCATCTGTAGTTGGGTTGTAGGATTGTCTTCTCATGGGGTTGCAGATTTTCGGCGTGTTGGAAAGTTATCACAGCTAAGGTAAAGGAGTAAAATGGTGATTGTGCGGGGGATTTGATGAATGTGTGCAAAATTTGGCCTTGTTAGACCGGGGTTAGGCTTTGGAAGATTTAGAATTTATGCTTAAGGCATAGGCGAGTTGTAAGGATAGTGACTCGGTCGCGTGTTTCATTGAAAGGGGTGTTCATGTGCTAGGAGAGTCCTGGAGTTGATTGTATTCGGGACCAGTAAGAGTGGGTGACTCTCAATAGCGGTCCTAGTGAATTCAAGGTTAAGGATGTAGCGTTTAAGGGTTTTGGGCAGCAGTATGATCGAGAATCGAGCTTTTGCAGAGTAATTTATGAGAAAAGGGGGAAAATAAGTGGAATGTTCTGTGTTATCTTCAGCATGCAGGATAGTATTGGAGGAGTGAGAGAAATAAACTCCGGATGGTAGAAAGATTATCAGGAGGGTATGAGACGAGTTGAGGGAAGTTACTATTATTTCTGAGGCAGTTAATAATGATTAAAGGAAGAGAGATTGATTAGCCATGGTTGAAATGGAACCTTTACAGCAGTGATCAGTTCCTTCGATGTGATTAAGTTATGCATATGGTTTGTGCCAGTGTGTGCGAGGCATGTCAGCCGTCGAAATAGATTTTATTTGGAAGCATTCAAGTATTATGGCATGTCTGGTGTAGGCGGATCACGGAAGGATTATGGTGGTTCAGACCACTACTTAAGGATTTTCATGTATTGTGATTTGTGGGAATTTACTCGTGTGTTGTGGTTGTTCTCTTGAATTGAGGTAAGTAAAAGGTTTCTATATGATGAAGTGTTCACCCTATTAGTGGTTCAGAAGTTATGATGGAATTCTTGCGCTAACTCATATTGGCAGGTTAGGTGCGGTAAGCAGTATGTAACTGGGAGTAAGAATCGAGATTGCGGTTCGGTGTTAATAAGTATGTCATGAGCTCGGAAGAGCAATAAAAAGTGATTTGAAAGTTCAGAGTAAGCTGGTGTTATCTTCAGTGTCACCTGAGATCGATATTCGGTGGATGAGGCTTTATACCCTGGTTATGGGTTCTTGATTTGTCTTACAGCATTAGTGTGGCCAGTGGTGGATGTGCATACTTGTTGCCTTGTGTGAAAGGTTGTGGAAGCATGATCGCGGGATGATTGTATGAGTGTGACATGTAGTCACTTGATTGGTTGAAGATTTAGACCAAGTATAAGGAAGTGCAACATTGCTTATTTGAGAATTTATGCCTGGAAGGCGTTCGGTTCAGTTGATGGCGAATTGTGGGGTGTCTGTTCCGTCTATGATGGTTGTTCTTGTGTATTATGAGAGGGAGTGGGTTAATATGGACCCAAGTAAAAGCTATTAGCTTAGTTGGTGCGAGCAAGGTAGACTCGATGTTTGTGGATGGATTTAAATATGACTATGGGCTCCGTATGAGCCAGGCATGTTCATTTCAGTAAAGCGCTTTTCATGAAAAGGTGTTAGAACAGCAGATGTTGTTCCGTCTTCGTCAATTCATGTGATATTATGATTGTGCCGTGTGAGTTGTGAAACGGCTTGATAATTTCCTATGTGTGGAGGTCCCGCGTAGTGGGGATGTTACATGAGCAGGATAGCTCTTGAGATCCAGAGAGTGTGTGTGTGTGTGTGTGTGTGTGTGTGTGTGTGTGTGTATATATATATATATATATATATATATATCGCACCTCAGTTGTGCTTGAGTTTTGTAGCCTACGGCTTTATCAGTCTCCCCAGGATGGTATTATGCACTTAGCGTGCTTATGATCGATACTCAGTAATTTGTAATAGTGAGCAAATCAGCTCCGTGTATATCTTCTTATGTAAATTTTATGTGTGGATCGGGTGGCACGTCGCCACGAGTATGTTATTTGGATCGGGTTGCATGCCGCAACAGTGTGATGATGAGTAAGGTTACTATATTTATTTTTCTTATGTTCTACTTCCTATTTTCTAAGAAAAATTCATATTAGTTGCGCGAGTTGAATATTCCCTTCCTGAGTCATTTCTTATTATCATGTTCGAGTTATGGCCTATTGGCGCGATGTGGTATCATGTGAGGCTGTTGGTCATATCTAGGTGATTTGTTGTTTGAGTTCATACTGGGTGAGACGAGATTATTGGATCATGGATCAGGGATCAGCGCGATAAGGTTACGTGAAGTGTATATGAAAGAACAATACCATTATTCAGTTTCATAATGAGGTGATGATTCTAGTCAAGATGACATATTCAATAATTTGTTAACTCTGCAGTTGGGTATGAATTTCTACACATCTCCTCCATTGTGGTGGTATTGTCAGCATTATAGCAGGATGTATTTATATATATCATGGGATGCATTGGGAGCATCAGATTCATGGAATTTTGGCTATTTAGGTTCAGGGAGTGTCATTGTGGTCAGATGATGAGTTATGCGATGCATGGTGCTGATTCAGCAAAGGCATGTAGTCATGTTCTGGTATGTCGTGTGGTAGTTGATACGGTGTTTAGATATTGGAACTAGGCCTGGCAGAGAATTTTAAGTGTTGGAATTGGATTCCGAGCTTATTGTATGGATAAAAGAGAATACCTTCAGGTATGATCAAGCTAATGTGCTCAACTAGGTTGTGGTAGCACAGGCAGGTGCTCGGAGTGTTAAACAGTGATTTCAGATAACTCCATAGCAGTTCTTAGCACGTTCAAGGACGAACGTCTGTTTAAGTGGGGGAGAATGTAACGACCCGGTCGATCTTTTTGAGCTCTAGCGCGTCGTTCAGAAGTTTGAAGTCGTGAGCAGCTCCATTTTAGGTATTATGATTTGTAGGTGTGGTCGGAATTGAATTTCGGGAAGTTTAGAGTTGATTTGGAAAGAAAATTCTCATTTCAGAAGCCTTAAGTTGGAGAAATGGACTAAGATTGGAATTTTGAGTAAACGACCTCAGAATCAGGATTTGAAGGTTCCTTCAGGTTCGTATGATGATTTCAGACTTGGGCGTATGTCCGGATCGGGTTTTGGATAACCTGGGAGCGTTTCGACGTATATTGTGGAAGTCAGCATTTTTGAAGGAATTTCCTAATGTTTGGCTTGAAGCGCATTTCAGTGATGTTGATGTTAGTTTGGGATTCTGAGTCTGGGAATAGCTTCGTATGGTGATTCTGGAGTTGGGAGCGTGATCGGAAGTGAATTCAGATGTCCGGAGGGCATTTTGAAGTCATTTCGCTAAAGATAGAAATTTGAAGGTTTTGAAGAAATCCGACCGGAAGTGAAAATTTTGACATCGGGGTCGGAATGCAATTCTGAAAGTTGGAGCAGGTCCGTAATGTCGAATATGACTTGTGTGCAAAATTTGGGGTCAATCGGATGTGATTTGATAGGTTTCGGCATCGGATGTAGAAGTTGGAAATTTCTAAGTTCATAAAGTTGGGATTTGGGAGCGATTCGTGGTTTCGGTGTTGTTTGATGTGATTTGAGGCCTCGAGCAAGTCTGCATTATATTTTGGAACAGGTTGGTATATTTGGACGGGGTCTCGGGTGGATTCCGGGTGGTTAACGGATCAGTATTTGAAGTTAGAAGAGGAGCTGGAATTGCTGTCATCTGGTGTGACCGCACCTGCGAGGCTTTGGCCGCAGGTGCGGCTATGACGCCGCAGGTGCGAAGAAGTGGTGGTCTGGCTGGGAGCGCAGGTGCGATGATATTTCCGCACCTGCGAAGTCGCAGATGCGGGCTATGGGGCGCAGGTGCGAAGTTGGCTTGAGCTGAGGAAAGCCGCAGGTGCGGAGGTTTGGTCGCACCTGCGGAATCGCAGGTGCGAGTGTTGGATCGCAGGTGCGAAAAATGGCCTGGGCAGAATGTATTAAAACCGAGATTTGTTGGTCATTTCCTTCTATTTTCTTTTGGTTTGGACGATTTTGAGGAACTTCAAGAGTGGGTTTTCATCAAGGATCGCAACGTAAGTATTCCCTCATGTTAAGTTAAATACAAGGTTATTGCATGGAATTATACATGAAAATTGTGGGAAATTTTGGAAAATATTGAAGAAAACCTAGAAATGGTAATTTGGATTTTTAGCCACGAATTTGAGCATGGAATGTAGAGTAAATTATATATTTGAACTAATAAAGATATGGGTAGAATATATCTTCGAGAAATTTTGGATTCGGGGCACGTGGGCCCGAGGGCATTTTGGTCAATTCACCGAGCAGGGTTGGGAAATTATATAATTTGGAATTGTTGCAATTATTAGAGTATATTTTCATTTGTTTGCCGTTATTTGGATAGTTTTGGGGCGTTGTGCGTCCGTTGGAGATGCCGGAAGGGCTTGGAAACTGGTTATGAATTTCGGAGCGAGATAAGTCTCCTTTCTAACTTTGTGAGGGGGAATTGACCCCCTAAGTGAACTAATTAAGTATGTTCTATTATCTTCGGGGGCTAGATACGCACGAGGTGACGGGAGTCCGTGCGTAGCTACTATTATGCCATGTCCGGGTAGTCTAGAACCCACTAGCATGCCTTATGTGTTGTACATGTGATCCTGCCACTAATAATAGGTTGTAAATGCTATTGAATCGGTAATTGAATTCCCAAGAAGACTAGAGTGTACTTATCATAATTATTTAAAAAGAGAATTGGTTCCTCTGTGGATAATTGTATACCTGATAGGGTTATATTATGGAGTATTATTAAACTTGGCAAATGAGTTTCAAAACAAAGATTTAAAAGTTATATTTCATGTTCCTTTAAGAAGAATTTTACCACTTTCTTGAGAAACTGCTTTCTTGATAAAAATACGGATTTATTATGTGAATATATGTACATATGAGCACCTGAGTCGCAGGTATGATTCGCGAACAAGCTAGCCTTATTATTTTTATGTTGACCGCGTTGCATGATCGATTCACGAGCGGGGAAAAATAGATGCATCTATGGTTCGAGTTGTTCGAGTCGTTCGACCCTTCGGCAGTGCACAGTTTATTATTGTTGGTCCGCTCCGTTCGACCCTTGACATTGCTTGCGCATGATATTTACTGCGTATTTGCTGTATTTTTGCCTGATTACTGGCCTGGAATTTTAAGTTGTCAACTGAAATGACAGAGATTTAAAGTTATTAAAGAACTTTGGAAGAATTTGTTCCTTCCGGTTGATTATTTGTTATTTGAATAAATCACCCGTGTTAATTAGTTGTTATTAATATGACGAAGATTGAAAATGTTAAATGTAGAAGGAGTTGATCTTATTTATTCCTGATTTTAATAAATTGCCTATGATAATCATGCTTAGTGTCACACTCGCTACTAAATTGACCTCTAGCAAGTGTCTAATTCGACCTCTCGTCACTACCTCTCTGAGGTTAGGCGGGCGACTTACTGAGTACACGTTATTTTCGTATTCATGCTACACTTGCTGTGCATATTTATTGCACAGGTACTTTCATAGCGATGTGGCGAATTTGGAGACTTAGGCTAGCTGTATCATCCGGAAGCGGTCCGCAGCTGACAGAGTCTCCCTCATACTGTATTTATTTTCATTTTAAATTCCTTGTCCAATTTGTATTTCGGACAAGCTTTGTGATGATTGTATAAATTCTTAGAAATTGCTCATGTACTGGTGACACCGGGTTCTGGGTTGTGTTTGGGCTATATTTGGTAAAATGGAACATTTAAAACCATCTTATTTTCTTATCGGATTCTATTTAGTTATTATGTAATAAGTGAAAGGTAATTATTTTCATAAATGCCGAAACAAGAAATTATTTCAATTAATAAATGATTGGCTTGCCTGACAATGATGTCCGGTGCCATCACGACCTTATGGATTTTGGGTCGTGACAGTATGCATGTCCATAATGTTAATCGAAAAAGCAACAACCTTAAGTCACTCAGAAAGGTTTAGAACGTGATTTCATGAGTCTATCATGCATTATATATAGTATCTATTTTACTCTACCGAGTCACGCTATAGTCGGTCGGGTACGACACCTATTGTGCAACCACTGATCAGTTGGGTTTATCGAGCTCCACATGGCCGGGTACGATTCTACCGAGCCTTATGATGGCTGGGTACGTTTTTACCGGGTCATCTTAGGCCGGGTACGATATGATGATGATGATGCCCACAAAGGCATATGTTTTTAAAAGTTTATATATATATATATATATATATATATANTGGTACTTTATTCATACTGACGTCCCTTTTGCCTGGGGACGCTACGTTTCATGCCCGCAGGTACCAATAAACAGGTTGACAGTCCTCCTAGTATGCTATTAGCTCGGCGGAAGGTGTTGTTGTACTCCACTTGCTCCGGAGTTGCCTATTTGGTCAGTATGATTGGGACATGCATTGACTGGTATGGCAGGACCCCGTCTAGACCTATATGACATTTATGTACTCTTAGAGGCTTGTAGACAGATGCCATGTATATGGATACTTGTATGGCCTTGTCGGCCTACGTTTTGAGTGTACAAATGATCATGTCGGCCTTATACGCCCGTATGTTGCATGTATAAGTTTCTATATAATTTTGGGTCATCCTATGTCTAGTATGCACTTGTATTTTATTCTAGCTATCTCATGACGGCCCTTTTGGCCCATTTACCCATGATAGTACGATAAGAAAGATATGTTACGTTGGTACTCGATTGAGTAAGGTACCGGGTGCCCTTCATGGCCCTTCGGTTTGGGTCGTGACAGAAGTGGTATCAGAGCAATTCTGTCCTAGGGAGTCTACTAGACGTGTCTAGTATATTCTTGTTTATGGGTGTGTTATGCACCACACTCATAAGCAAGAGGCTACAGGGAATTTAGGACTATCACTCTTTCTTCTTACTCTAGATCGTGTGGTAGAGCTCAGTTGTAAGAATCAAAACTCCTAAATTCTACTTTATTCGTAATACAACGATACCTACATCCACAAAGACAGTTGGTAAGAGATTGAATGCGGCTGTGGAAGACTTAAGTCAGAGGAACTCAATTTTGCATCATGTTTATGATGAGTAAATGTGAGGTCTTCAACAGATTATATGTGTCTAAGACGTGTAAGATTCTTGATAAGGATCACTAAGGCATGAATATATATCCACATATATGGTAAAAAGCAATAAGAGAATAAGAAGGTAGATACAAGTTTCAACAAGTAAAAAAAATATGGTAAAGAAAGGTACGAGGTACCCAGTTAGTGAAGATTATCAATATTAACAATTGAGGCAGAGAAATATAAGTATTCTGAGTTATCTTCAACAATAATAGAGGTACGTACAATTGTCCACACCCATCTCAGTTATGCCATATGGGAGCTAACAGATATAGTTTAAGAGCAGGATGGGATATCAGGATCTCACTGGGGTTAGAGTAACCCAAAATTATGGATTGATTGTTATCATTAGCTAACATTTCCGAAGGATGGTGCGAATGTGTTAATAGATCTCCTTGTGAGAGACCCATATGGTGAACTCTAGAATAGTACAGTCAGATATAAATACTAGAATATTCAGAAGATAGGCAGTGGGATCCTAGAAGAGATAAATATTTACCTTAGTATGACTCCAGCCCCTAGTAACAAAAAAAAAGGAATGTTAGGCGACTCGAAGAGCCAGTGAGATGAAGTAGGGGAGCCAAAAGTGAAAGAACATTTTGGTGAAGTTTTCATAATAAGGTGATTGACAGAAATATTAGCAAGAGAATAAGAAGAGAGTAAATGAAATATTATGAGTATGATGTGATAAATTGGTGATAACGGTAAATCAAAATATGACAGAATGAAGAGTCTATAGTCAAGTGAAGGAAAAGACAAGAGGAGACATGCCTTGAGACAATATAAGAGTATAATCCATAAAACCATACCCTCATTTCAAGAAATGAGTTGGTGACTCAAACGTGATTACCAGAAGGAAGAGTAAGACCCTCAGAGTAATAGAAATTACTATGGGCTAGTGAGAAAGATAAACTGAACATGAATTAAGGGACCAAAGGATTTGATAATAGTCGGCATCGTGAGAATTTCATAGATTGCATTCCGACGATAATAGAATGGACAACAGAAGAATAACCTTTAAAGGTCACTCAAAAAGACACTTCCCTAAAGAAAGCATTTTGACTAGAGTTAAGCTTAAGGGACTAAGTTTTCCAGTTACACCACGTGTCACCCTCGTGCGTAAGGTATTCATTTATATTTGATACAGAAGGTAACCGCAAGGCGAGTAAGATGTCAGTGAAGATGTGAAGAGATGCCAAAGATGATGAGGTAACTATGGAATAAAACGGAAGAATGCGGTAAAAAGGAAAAGGGAATGAGATTTAATTTATTGAGATCCTTCATATATGTTACAATTCCAGAACATTATGTAAGCACAAAGCTGGTAAGAGGCAGTAAGGGTTCCCGGCAAGGATGTTAATTGGTAAATAAGTGTGAATGGACACTTGATACATAAGGAGCTGGTGCGAGGGTGAGTTAAGACCAAAAACAAAACATAACCCAATAGGGGTTACGCATAATATAAATATGAGAATGGACCAATGGTTAGTCAGTAGTTGATTCAGGAAGATCCTAGTTATAGCTAAGTAAGAGGTCATAGATAAATCATCATATCGTGCAAGATAAACATAGTGAAACCCAACATAGGGAATTCAGTCTCGCAGATATGATGCCATCGTGATCCTTGAGTAATATTCAGATAGGAGTTTGGGTAGTTAAAGGTACCGTATAGGTGATATGAAAATAAAATAAAGTGCCACTAGAGAGATAGTCAACTTTCACTTCAGAAGAAAACCTACGAGCACAAGAGCGTGGATGTAAGTAACTAAGGATAATAATAGGTGAGTAAGAACATCAAAAATTCCATCAGGTTTACAATGTAATAAGCTCGCAGATTTATAAGATTCAGAAGTTCTTCCCTAAGTACTGCAACGAAAGACTAGCTGAGGAAATAAGGAAGAAGGCTTCGACATAAGCATAGTGACCTAAAGATGAAATGGTCTTGTAACAACAGTCTCACTATAATATCGTATCCACTCCATAATAAAGTGGCACCCATCGTGGCTAATGAACGGGAAGAAGAAAAAAAATCAAAAGTTGATAATTGAGATCATATGAGTTATAGGGAACTCCAATATTCGCGGGCACTAAGATAAGCCAAGTATCCATGCAGTAAGTGGCAGAACGACCAGGAAAAGTAATCGCTTACATTTAAAGACAACTGAGAAGGCATGAAAGGAAATCTATGTCCTAGCATGTTAAAAGGAAGGCTGCGAGTAGTATAAATAGATATGCATAGGTCGCAAGCTAAAGTATGGTAGAGCAACAAGGTTTGAGCTAGACAGGAGTAAGGATAAGAAAAGGTGAGTGAGAAGGTGACGAGAATAGGTAAGTCCTCAGGATTAAACCCATAACAATAAGAAAGCTGATGGTTTCCATAAAGTTATAAAAAGCTCAGTATAGCATGAGTGAACTCAAAGGAGTTTAAAACTAGGAGAATTTATAAGAGATGGAATGCTACCCTGGTAGTAAAGTAAGGGTGTAATTTTGATAAATGATAAGAGGATGGAGTTTAGGCCTTTGATTGAGTAATGATTTTGAGAATAGGGGCTTCATGAACTGCATGGGATTAGAATACCTGCATAAGATGAATCATGTTATGATGCTATGAAATACAGTTATTGAAGTATAGTATCGTCCCTAGGTGGATCGAGAAAATCACTTCAAATGTTCCTGATGCGACGTGAGCCCTAGTGACAATGTATTACATGAGAGGTTTCAAGTTATCAGTAGTAGATTATGGATGAACATTAAGGTGAATAAACAATGGATGCATAAAAGTTCCAAAGTATAAGATGAGATTAGGTTGCCATTTTTAAGATGAACAGTAATGAGGAAGCACTAAAGGACTTAGATTTATACATATAGGATAAGTAGCGACAACGTAACCTATAGTTGGTGAAAAATCTCGATAATAATAAACTGAAGTAAGTGTTATGGTATAGTATGACCCACCTAAATGTAGAAAAACCATAAGGATAGATAACCGAGGCTATGAAACAAGATATATAAATAGTCGTAAGTTCGACAAAGTACCGAGTGAAAAACATCAGGACACCTATAGATGCCCAGAGGGATAGCTTGTCGAGTTCTGTATATGTTCAAAAAGTGAGGTCTAGATATTGGCTAAACGCTGGAGGAAAAAGGAGAGAAGAGTCGCATAGGCGCACATACAAGGTCAGAATCGTACAGGCTGCATGAAATAAGGTAGAAACAGTTACGATATTGGAAGAATTTCGACCACAAGTCATGGTATGAGAAAGAGGCCTAAAGGGGGAATTCCCTGGCCTTTGGATTTATTCACCAAACAGCTCCCTATATGGAAAATATACTATTAAGATATTCATAAAATCTATTGTTTAAGACACGGATAAGTGCACCAGTCAACATTCGAGGACGAATGTTCCAAAGGGGGGAATGATGTTACACCCCATATTTTCCTACGTGAGAGTACGTCGTAAGTCAATTGATTTAAGCTCAGAAATGAGATCATCTTTGAAAGTATATAAAATAAGTTAATAATGTTACCTTTGAGGTTAAAAATATTTAATATCATGAATAATAATTACCAGGAGGGTTGGAAAGCTTAGATGCTAAATGAATTGAAGAAAATAGTGTTTCGTCGAAGTCGACACGTCTGGGATGTTATAACATGAACTTTTGGGGTGAGACTAGGGTGCTTAACATGATAAAGATCTTATTTTATGAATTATTTAAGTCGTATGATATTCTTTTGGTATGTTTTTAAGTCAAGAAAGTTGTGGAACAAAAGTTGGCAAAGGTCATCACAAGTTACATTCATAATGTGCTGAAAATTAGGTCAAACGTAACTGAGTTTTTATCCCAATATGCTTGGAATTATTGGATTATCCACCTACTAAATTGAAGATCTATGAGTCTAGTTTCCAACTCATTAAACCGTTTGTATATACGACACCGTAATAGAGAGATATTCGCGTTTTAGTGAGACTACGCCAAGCAGCTCTTTATGGGACCCACATACGCGGTTTAGATATGTTGATATGTATAAGACGCCTCAACCCCATTTTAACTCGTTCATTTTCAGTATATTCAGACCCTATACACTTAAAAACACTATATCAAGGTTCTCTCATGATCCAAGACCCAAACAAAGGGTAAACAACACAAATCAAGTGTCGGGAATCCCGTCGCGCTAGTAAGTTTCTTGTTCTTCTTGTTGTTGCTGATTTTTGGGTGGTTCCAGCTCGTGTGGGAGGTTTTATTAAGTGGTTTATGTTCTTTAAAATACTCTCCCATAGTATTCATATCAAACCTAGGTTATTTCAAGTCTTGCAAATGAATTACACCATATTTCAACATCAAAAGTTAGTTCTAGTGAAGAACAACACCTCTTTGAGGTTGTTTTGTCATTGAGGATAGTTGTGGGCTGTGTTTGGCTGAAATTTAAAGTTGTTGCTACTGGATAAGGTGATTATAAAATCCTACTAATTGTTCTTAAGATTTCTTGTATGTTGGTTAAGTTGTTTGGATAATAAACTACAAGGTACTACTTGGATTAGCTTAAATGGTGTTGAATTGCCATTGAGGGGTGTTGTAAGCTAAATATAACTTGGATTTTGACTTGAAGTTACTTTATGAGGTATTTATATTGTGTTATTTCATTTTCTTAAGTTTATATTGATGTTGATTAAGTTAAATGGATGGACTAGACATGAACTAGTAAATAAAGTTGTTAATCAAAGATAGTTGGAGTTGTGGATGGTTTTCTTTATTATAAATATATGGTATAAGGATGGAGTCATTGATGGAATACTTAATTATAATGTTAATTATTCTGTTAAGTTAATGTGATAAGTCAATAAGGGGTGATATGGGTTATACGGATCCCAATTGGATCTTGCCGCTCGTCGTGAAGTAGTTGTGACTTGTTGTTGTTATATGGTGTCTTGTTATTGATATGATTTCTCTGGTTTTTGTTGTTGGTATATGGTATTTTAGGAGGCCCTTGTTATAGGTGATATTCTTCCCGAATTTACGTAAACGAGCTACTAACTTAAGTTACAGACTTCGCCTTTGCTCAACACTGATTTTGAATCTCCTTATGTATGATAGATTGAGTTGACTTGTTTGAAGAGTTTCTTGGAAGGTATTAAGTAATCAACTTAGTTAAGGTATGTTAAGGCACTTACTTCTTTCTTTTGGCATGATCCAAAGTGAAATGAACATAAACGATACGCTAATTCATAATGGATCTACTCCTGGAGCTAAGGTTATCCATGTTGTTCTTTCCTTATAAAGTTATTATAAGCAAGTATGTATGATCCTTGAATCCTAATGAGGTTCATATTGAGGGTATGAATGTCCATAATATTAATCGAAGAAGCAACAACCTTAAGTCACTCAGGAAAGGTTTAGAACGTGATTCCATGAGTCTAGCATGCATTATATATAGTATCTATTTTACTCTATCGAGCCGCGCTATAGTCGGCCGGGTACGACACCTATTGTGCAACCATTGATCAATTGGGGTTACCGAGCTCCACGTGGCCGGGTATGATTCTACCGAGCCTTATGATAGCCGGTTACGTTTTTACTGAGTCCTCTTCGAGGCCGGGTACGATATGATGATGATGATGCCCACAGAGGTGTATGTATTTAAAAGTTTATGTATATATATATATATATGTATCATGAATTTCATGTCAGTAGCCCTCAGAGGCGCTCAGATGCTACAGGTTGTATCTCCTCTATATCCCTTTACATTACTATTCTTATTTATGCTTTCCTGCCTTACTTACTTGGTACTTTATTCGTACCGACGTCCCTTTTGCCTGGGACATTGTGTTTCATGCCCGCAGGTCCCGATAGGCAGGTTAACAATCCTCCTAGTATGCTATCAGCTTAGCGGAATGTGTTGTTGCACTCCACTTGCTCTTTAGTTGCCTATTTGGTCAGTATGATTGGGACATGTATTGACTGGTATGGCGGGACCCTGTCCCGGCCTATATGACAGTTATGTACTCTTAGAGGCTTGTAGACAGATGTCATATTTATGGATACTTGTATGGCCTTGTCGCCTATGTTTTGAGTGTACAAATGATCATGTCAGCCTTATAGGCCTGTATGTCGCATGTATAAGTTTCTATATACTGTTGGTTCATCCTATTTCTAGTATGTGCTTATATTTTACTTTGATTATCTCATGATAGACCTTTTGGACCATTTACCCATGATATTACAATAATAAAGATATGTTACGTTGGTATTCGATTGAATAAGGTACCGGGTGCTCGACGTGGCCTTTCGGTTTAGGCCGTGACAGCCATAGACTTTTAAGTTCGGGCACTAGCTTTGTATCTCCGGGCTTTGATATCCCGAGTTGTCCGAGTTTGTCTTGGACGACAGTCCTTAAGTAGGGGTGGCCATAGTCATTTAAGTTCAGGTACTGCCTAATAAGCTTTGTACTTTCGGGTTTCGATGGCCCGAGCCATCCAAGTTTGTCTTGGACGACAATTTCCAAGTGGGGGAAATCTATTGGATCCGGATAGAGGCGACCATGGGGCTCGATATTTTTAAGGAACAAAATGTAATACTCTTAAGGAACAAAATATATATCAGCAAGGTAGAAACTTTCTTTCATTCCTGTGCGTAATATACAAGATTGTAAGTGTGTACAAGCTTCGTGTTATGGCTTAGGTGGTCTATGCGGGCACGGTTCATTTCACCATTTGGCCCTTACAACAAATCCTATCCACCAAGCTTAGACTGTTCAAGCACAAAGTTTCCTTCCTTGCTAAAAATCATTACTCGAGGGTGATGGCCCCCAGTATTCGAGGTCGATCATCGAGAGGGCTCGGATACTGCTGATGTGACTATCGACTCTGATTCAAAACCGGTATTTGATCCTAAGTTAATACAATCCACTATTTCCTAATTAAAAAACTTGCCGGAAAATCCATTTGGGACAAAACTGGTTCAAGAGAAAAAGAGTGCAACACGTGCTTTAAGTCCTAACAACTACATCATCCTTTGGTTGTTGCTTGCAACTATTAGTCTAATTCGCAATATATATATATATATATATATATATGAATGAACGGGGTCGTACCTTCGTAGTAGTATCGTTTTAAGTAGGTCACGTTCTAGTTTTATGGTAGCTGCTTATCGTTCCCTGCTTCGAGTTTATACGAACCTTTACTGGTAATCTCGATAATTTGATATGGAACTTCACAATTCGGTCCCAGATTCCTTTCGTTCGGGTTCGGGATGTTTAGTGTCATCTTTATGTAAGGCCCCAAAAAATTTCGCTAAGTAATTTAAGATTCGGTGGTGCCAAGGTAGGCTAATTATATTATTTTATGTGCAGACGAGGGCTATTAATATGATGGATGTCAAAGAGATGTGGTAATAAGTGTACAAGGCATATTATAAGTGATGTGGGGTTTAAGGAGAGGCCTAAGTCTAAGTGAAGTTGGGAAATTACATAATAGGCTAAAATTCCCAATGAGTACGCACAAGACCAAATTTTGGACGAGCATATATATATATATATATATATATATATATATATATATATATATATATATATATATATATATANTTGAACCTAGTTTCTAATGTTTTGAACCATTTGTCATTTGGACACTCCTACAAAATGTTATGACCAAATTACCAAAGGCTGGCATAATGCAATTCTACGGCCAATTCTGCGACCGCAGAAGTGGTTATGAGACCGCAAAATAGTCGCAGACCTGTCCAGTGAAGCTGTCACGACCCTAAGATCCTAAATCAGTCGTGATGCCGCCTATCGTGGAACTAGAATAGCTAATAATCACTTATTTACAGTTTCTTTCCAAAATCCCAACCAATTGCAAGCATTTCATAAAGTATATAGAATTTACTAAATCTATTAGGCAGAATAAACAGTTAAACAGTCCAACCAACCCCCAAAACCGGGAGTCAACATGTCATGAGCATCTAAGAAAAAATATGCCAATAGGTATACTATTATAATACAAAAACTCCAAATGAATAGCTAGATACAACAAAAGAAGGGAAAAAAGAGATGATGCGGACACTGAACAGCTACCTCTATATCCCAAACTCCGGCTCCGCACGGAATAGATAGCTAATGCTCGGGATATGCACCTGAATCTGCACACAGGGGTGCAGGGAGTAATGTGATTACGCCCAGTAGTAATGAAAATAAATCAAGTCTAAGCGGCAAGAAACACATAAAAATCAAAATCATCAATTCACAATATGCACAATCTTTCTTTCCAACAATATATACATAGATATATGAAATTATCATGCCTTAAAACCAACTTCAGAAAAATCCTTTGAAAATGTATTTTTCAACAATTTCAAACCGAAAGATTTAGTATAAAAATAAAATAAATCATAAGTAGCCCCTCGGGCAAAAACATGAATCATAAATCTCCCCTCGGGCAGAACATCACTCAGCACCTAACAGGCACTCAGTATCAGCCCCTCGGGCAACCTCACTGTCACTCATGCCTCCCAATCACTCATCACTCAGCACTCAACACTCAGTAGGTACCTACGCTCATTGGGGGTGTGTACAGACTCCGGAGGGGCTCCTCAGTCCAAGCGCTAATATCAAGCCACCCGTGGCGTATCATATCCTCACAGTCAGGCCCTCGGCCTAACTCAGTCAGAACCTCTCAAAAGCCCCTCGGGCGTATCAGTAAAAATGGGGTACTCGACCCAAAACATCATTTTATATATTAAAATAGTGTAAACCAGGCTGAGTTTCGAAAACAGTAAGCACAATGTGACTGGGTGTAAATCATCAATAATCAGTGAGGAAATAGCAGTAAAAAGCCCCCAAGGGGTCTAAACAAGTCGGCACGAGGCCCTAAACATGGCTTATAGCCCAATATAGCAATAGCCTTTAGAACACAGTTTAACATATGATTTAGAGTAAAATACGCAACTCAATAGTTACCCGACCAAGTCCAATCCAAAAATCAGTTCGTGCCACATACTCGTCATCTGACATGTGCGCCATTCTAAAAATAGTGGGAAATATGAAGTCCGGGGTTTCATACCCTCAGAACAAGATTTATAACCATTACTTACCTCCACCGGGTCACAACACTAATCTGTGATGCTCTTGCCCCTCAAATTGGCTCCCGATTACTCCGAATCTAACCAAAACCAGTTTAACATCATCAATATATGCTAAAGGAACACAACCCAATCTAAAATTATCAATTTATACAAAAATATCGAAATTCGTCCAAACCCGAGCCTCGGCCCCACGTCTCGTAATTCGATAAAATTTACATCACTAGAAACCTCGTCCTCCCACGATTCTATACATACCAAGAACACCACAATCGGACCACAATTGCCTACCCAAATCGCCAAAAGAATTTTCCAAACCTCCTCCCATTTTTTCCAAACTTTTTCTACTTTAATCCTTCAAATTACAAGCCTAATCCGAACAAAATAGCATAGAAACGACTTTTATAATCCGGGAATTTACCTCCACTAAGGACCCTCGAATTCTCTCTTCGATTTGCCCTCAAATAAGCTCCAACAACATGCAACAATGGTAGAATAACCAAAATTTCCGAAGGCACTCTTGTATACTGTTCTGCCCAGCTAATCCGCACCTGCGGACCCGCACTTGTGGTCCCAGGTGCGCACCTGCGAAATCCCACTAACGGACCAATTCTCGCACCTGCAATCTCTTTTTCGCACCTGCGGCTTCGCAGGCGCGGCCAACTCTTCGCACCTACGGACTCCTTCTGCCTAGCCTCCTTTCGCACCTACGCATGGACCTTCGCACCTGCAGCGTCGCACCTGCGGCTGCCCATCTGCAGGTGCGGCCACACCAGAAGCTTTACACCAGCAGCCATTTGCTGCAAATTCCTGAGTTCAAACCTCCGCCAACCATCCGAAATCAATCCGAGACCCTCGGAGCCCCAACCAAACATACCAACACACCCCATTGCATCATTCAAGCTTAGTCGAGCCTTCAAAACACCAAAAACAACACGAAAACACCAAAATTACATCAAATTCAAACCTATGAACTTTGAAATTTCTAAATTTCGCCAATAATGCTGAAACCAACCAAAACACCTCTGATTGACCTGAAATTTTGCACACATATCCAAAATGACATTATGAACCTGCTCCAACTTCCGGAATCCCATTCCGACTCCGATAGCCTATTTTTCACTGCCGACCAGAAATCACCAAAAACTAACTTTCGCCAATTCAAGCCTAATTCTACACCGGACATCAAAACTTCATTCTGAACACACTCCTAAGTTCCAAAACACCTAACGAAGCTATCCAAGCCATAAAATCTGCATTCCGAGGTCGTTTATCAATAAGTCAATTCCCAGTTAACTTTTTTCCACTATTAGGCTACTTTAAGAGACTAAGTGCCCCAATTCTCACCATGACTACTCCGAACCCAAACCAACTGATCCACCACAACATAAACAGGCTAAGAAATACATGATAAGGAAGAATTGGGGTAAACGGGGTTAATCTCATGGAACGACCGGCTGGGTCGTTACATTCTCCCCCTCTTAAACAAATGTTCGTCCTCGAACGGGTTTAGAAACATACCTAGAGTCTCGAAAAGGATATTTGTCCCACATCTCCCGCTCGGTCTCCCAGGTAGCATACTCCACCGGCTGCCCTCTCCACTGAATCTTCACTGAAGCTATATCCTTAGACCTCAGCTTTCTGACCTGTCGACCCAAAATAGCCACTAACTCTACCTCATATGACATATCACCCTCGAGCTGAATCGTGTTGAAGTCCAAAACATGAGATGGGTCACCAACATTATTCCGGAGCATTGAAACATGGAACACTGGATGAATACTCGCCAAGTTGGGAGGCAAGGCAAGTCTATAAGCCACCTCCCCAACCCTCTGAAGCACCTCAAATGGCCCAATTAACCGGGGACTCAGCTTTCCCCACTTCTTGAATCTCACAACACCCTTCATGGGTGACACCTTCAACAACACCTTATCCCCAACCATGAAAGACACATCCCGGACCTTCCGGTCCGCATAGCTCTTCTGCCTAGACTGTATCATGCGAAGCCGCTCCTGAATCAACTTCGCCTTACCCAACGCATCCTGAACCAAGTCTGTGCCCAATAGTCTAGCCTCGCCCGGCTCAAACTAACCAATCAGAGATCTGCACCTCCTACCATATAAAGCCTCATACGGAGCCATCTGGATACTCGACTGATAGCTATTATTATATGCAAACTCTGCTAGTGGCATAAACTGGTCCCATGAACCCCCAAAATCAATGACACATGCGCGCAACATATCCTCCAAAATCTGAATGGTACACTCTGACTGCCCGTCGGCCTGAGGATGAAACGTTGTGCTCAACTCGACCTGAGTACCCAACTCTCTCTGTACAGCTCTCCAAAACTGAGATGTGAACTGAGTACCTCTGTCGGAAATGATAGAAACTGGAACCCCATGCAATCGGACAATATCCCTGATATAAATCTCAGCTAACTGCTCCGAAGAATAAGTAGTACCAACAAGAATGAAGTGCACGGACATGGTCAGTCGATCCACAATAACCCATATAGCATCAAACCTCCTCGAAGTCCGTGGGAGTCCAACTACAAGTCCATGGTGATCCGCTCCCACTTCCACTCCGGAATATCAAATATATGAAGCAATCCACCTGGTATCTGGTGCTCATACTTGACCTGCTAACAGTTGAGACATCGAGCCACAAACTCAACAATATCCTTCTTTATCCACCTCCACCAATAATGCTGCCTCAAATCTTGATACATCTTTACGGCACCCGGATGGATAGAATACCGCGAACTATGGGCCTCAGCTAGAATCAAATCCCGAAGCCCATCTACATCGGGCACGCAAATCCAGACCTGCATCCTCATGACCCTCATCATCACCAATAACCACATCCCTGGCATCACCGCGACGGACCCTGTCCTGAAGAATAAGAAAATGTGGATCATCATACTGGCGTGCTCTAATCTGATCATAAAGAGAAGACCTGAAGGCTACACAAGCCAATACCCGCAGGGGCTCTGATAGATCCAATCTCACCAAATGACCCGCTAAACCCTGAACATCAAGGGCTAATGGCCGCTCTACTACTGGAAGGTAGGATAGACTCCCCAAACTCTCCGCTCTGCGACTCAGGGCATCGGCCACTACATTGGCCTTCCCCGGAATATAAAATAGTGAGGTCATAATCCTTGANTTACACCTTCAGCTGCCTGGACGTGTAGGCAATCACCCTACCGTCCTGCATCAAAACCGCTCCAAGGCCAACTCTCTAGGCATCACAGTAAACTGTATAAGAACCTGAACCCATAGGCAAAATCAATATCGGCGATGTAGTCAAAGCTGACTTGAGATTCTAAAAGCTCTCCTCACACTCCTCAGTCCACCTGAACTAAGCAACCTTCTGGTCAGTCTGGTCATATGTGTTGCAATAGATGAAAATCCCTCTATGAAATGGCGGTAATACCCTGCCAAACCAAGGAAATTGCGAATCTCAGTAGCTAATGACGGTCTAGTACAACTCTGAACCGCCTCTACCTTCTTTGGATCAACCTGAATACCCTCACTGGACACCACGTGCCCCAAGAATGCTACTGAATCAAGCCAGAACTCACAACTTCAAAAATTTTGCATACAATCTCTTCTCTCTCAAGGTCTGAAGCACAACTCTGAAATGCTGCTCATGATCCTCCCGAGATCGGGAATACACCAAGATATCGTCAATGAACATGATGACGAAAGAATCCAGATAAGGCCGAAATACACTGTGCATCAAGTGCATAAAGGATGATGGGGCGTTGGTCAGCCCAAATGACATAACCAGGAACTCATAATGACCATATATAGTCCTAAAAGCAGTCTTCGGGATGTCTGGCCCCAAAATATTCAACTAATGATAACTGGAACGCAAGTATATCTTAGAAAATGCCCCGGTACCCTGCAACTGATCAAACAAGTCATCTGTACGTGGCAAGGGATACCGATTTTTCACCGTAACTCTGTTCAGCTGCCGATAGTCAATACACATACTCATAGAACCATCTTTTTTCTTCACGAACAACACCGGTGCACCCCAAGGTGACATACTAGGCCGAATAAACCCCTTATCTTGGAGTTTCTAAAGCTGCTCCTTTAATTCCTTTAGCTCCGCTGGTGCCATACGATAAGGTGGAATAGAAATAGGCTGGGTGCCTGACACCAAGTCAATACCAAAATCAATGTCCCTGTTAGGTGGCATGCCTGGCAGATCTGCAGGAAACACGTACGGAAAGTCACGGACCACAGGAACCGAATCAATAGCGGAAGTCTCACCATTGACATCCCTCACAAAAGCCAGATAAGATAAACACCCTTTCTCAACCATGCGTTGAGCCTTCAGGTAGGAAATCACCCTGCTAGGCATATACTCAGAAGAACCTCTCCACTCAACCCTCAGACATCCTGACATAGCTAAGGTCACGGTCTTAGCATGACAATTAAGAACAGCGTGACACGGAGATAACCAATCCATGCCCAATATCACATTAAAATCGACCATGCTGAGTAACAGTAGGTCCACTCGAGTCTCCAGACCCCCAATAGGTATCAACACGACCGATACACACGGTCCACAACAACAGTATCGCCCACTGGAGTCGACAAATGAACAGAGGTAACAAGAGACTCACGGGGCATATCCAGAAAACAGGCAAAATATGAAGAAACATAGGAATATGTAGAAGCAGGGTCAAATAAAGCCAAAGCATCTCGGCAACAGACTGAGAAAATACCTGCGATCACTGCATCGGAGGCCATAGCATCTTAGCCTGGCTGGAAATGCATACATACGGGCCTGACCTCCACCTGCTCGACCTCCCCCTCTAGAGCGGCCTCTAGCTGACTGACTACCATGGCTGCCTGGGCGGGTGGTGAAGTAACTGGAGCTGAAGTCGATGGCTGGCCCCTCTGCTTAGAAGAACCACCGGGACAACGGGGACACTATCTCCACATGTGCCTGAACTCTCCACACTCAAAATAACTCCCTGGAGCTGGAGGCGGGGACTGATAGAAACCCATGGCACCAGAACGGCCACTGGAAGACTCATGCATAGAAGAACTCTGAACTGGTGGTGCTCGAGCTGCACTCTGAGTTGAGAAGGCACCAAATGAAGTACGGCCTGGCTGAGAACCACGAGGACCATGCCCCGAAGATGCACCACTATACGCTGGGCAGACTGACTGAGGAGGCCTGAATGAACGACCTCTACCATGATGAAACTGCCCCTTGTAGGGAGTACCACTAGAACTGCCCGATCCACGAGGCCTCTTAGCCTCCCTCTCCTCCCGCTCCTGGTGGCGAACCGACTCAATATCTCGAACAATGTCAACAACTTGCTCGAATGAAGCATCTAATACTCTCTCCCGAGTCATAAATAGGCGGAGCTGATAAGTGAGGCCATCCACGAACCTCCTAACCCTTTCCCTATCAGTAGGGACCAACTCGGTAGCATGACGAGCTAACTCCGAAAACCGCATCTCATACTGCGTCACTGATAGCTCTCCCTGGCACAGCGGCTCAAAAAGCCTACGATGCTCCTCCCTGTGAGACTGAGGTACATACTTCTCCAAGAAGATAGTGGAGAACTGCTACCAGGTAAGGGGTGTTGAACCAACAGGCCTACGCCTCTCAAAAGACTCCCACCAAGTGAAAGTAGCACCGGAAAACTGAAATGTAGCAAATGAGACCCCACTGGTGTCCAAAATCCCAGCAGTACGCAGCATCATCTGGCACTTATCTAGAAATACCTGGGCATCCTCGCCCTCAGCACCACTAAATGTCAGAGGTTGTAATCTGCTAAATCTCTCCAGTCTACGCTACTCGTCCTCTGGCATAGCCGGAACCACGAAGTCCCGAATTGGAGCAACTGGCCGGGCTCGAACCGCCCCCGGCATCTGATGGCCCTGAGTACCCTGCTCAAGTGTTCAGGCAACTGGAGTCTGACTGCCTCCCCGGCCTGAGAAGTAGTGGTAACGGCCTGATCAAGGGTGGTACACACCGTCAAGATTTGGGCCAAGGTCTCCTGAAGACCTGGAATAACAATAGGCACTGCCGGTGCATGAGCCTACCCCACTGGAGTATCTGAGGCGGGAATCTGACCCTGAACAGTAGGGGGATCAACTGGTACTGCCCTGGCTGCTGCACGGGCTGGCCCCCTACCTCTACCACGACCTCAACCGCGGCCTCGACCTCTCACTGGTCTAGCTGGTGGTTGATCGTCCTGATCGGTAGCGCGAGTCCTCACCATCTGTGAGAGAAGGAAACAACAAAAGTTTAGATTTCCGGAATCAAAAACAATGGCACGATAGAATTCAAGAAAATGAGATTGTTCCTAAGGGTTCCGAAGCCTCTCGAAGATAAGTACAGACGTCTTCGTACCGATCCACAAGACTCTACTAAACCTGCTCATGACCATTGAATCCTATGTAAGCTAGGCTCTGATACCAAATTGTCACGACCCCAAAATCCTAAATCGGTCGTGATGGCGCCTCTCGTGGAACTAGGCTAGCCAATAATCACTTACTTACAGTTTCATTCCAAAAATCCCAACCAATTTCAAGCATTTCATAAAGTATGTAGAATTTACTAAATCCATTAGGCAAAATAAACATTTAAACAGTCCAACCAACCCCCAAAAACCGGAGTCAACATGTCATGAGCATCTAAGAAAAAATATGCCAAAAGGTATACTATTATAATACAAAACCTCCGAATGAATAGCTAAATACAACAAAAGAAGGGAAACAGAGATGTTGCGAATGCTGAACAGCTACCTCTATATCCCGAACTCCGGCTCCGCACGGAATAGATAGCTAATGCTCGGTATCTGCACCTGAATCTACACACAGGGGTGCAGGGAGTAATGTGAGTACGCCAACTCAGTAGTAATCAAGATAAATCAAGTCTAAGCGGCAAGAAACACATAAAAATAAATATCATCAAATCATAATATGCACAGCCTTTCTTTCCAACAGTATATACATAGATATATGAAATCATCATGCCTTAAAACTAACTTCAGAAAAATCCTTTGAAAAATGTATTTTTCAACAATTTCAAACCGAAAGATTTAGTATAAAAATGAAATAAATCATAAGTAGCCCCTCGGGCAAAAACATGAAACATAAATCGCCCCTCGGGTAGAACATCACTCAGCACCTCACAGCCACTCACTATCAGCCCCTCGGGCAACCTCACTATCACTCATGCCTCCCAATCACTCATCACTCGGCACTCAGCACTCAACACTCATCACTCAGCACTCAGTAGGTACCTGCGCTCACTGGGGGTGTGTACAGACTCCGGAGGGGCTCCTTTAGCCCAAGCGCTAATGTCAAGCCACCTCGTGGCGTATCATATCCTCACAATCAGACCCTCGGCCTAACTCAGTCAGAACCTCTCAAAAGACCCTCGGGCGTATCATTAAAAACGGGGTACTCGACCCAAAACATCATTTTATATCTTAAAATAGTGTAAACCAGGCTGAGTTTCGGAAACAGTAAGCACAATGTGACTGAGTGTAAATCATCAATAATCAGTGAGGAAATAGCAGTAAAAATCCCCCAAGGGGTCTAAACAAGTCAGCACGAGGCCCAAACATGGCGTATAGCCAAAATATAGCAATAGTCTTTATAACACAGCTTAACATATGATTTAGAGTAAAATACGCAACTCAATAGTTGCCGCGGAGAGGACTAAGTCCAATCCAAAAATCAGTGTGCACCACATACTCGTCATCCGACATATGCGCCATTCTAAAAACAGTGGGAAATATGAAGTCCGCGATTTCATACCCTCAGGACAAGATTTATAACCATTACTTACCTCCACCGGGTCACAACACTAATCAGCTATGCTCTTGCCCCTCAAATTGGCTCCCGATTTCTCCGAATCTAACCAAAACCAGTTTAACATCATCAATATATGCTAAAGGAACACAACCCAATCTAAAATTATCAATTTATACTAAAATCTCGAAATTCGGCCAAACCCGAGCCTCGGGCCCACATCTCAAAATTTGATAAAATTCATATCACTAGAAACCTCGTCCTCCCAGGATTCTACACATACAAAGAACACCACAATTGGACCACAATTGCCTACCCAAATCGCCAAAAGAATGTTCTAAACCTCCTCCCATTTTTTCCAAACTTTTTCTACTTTAATCCTTCAAATTACAAGCCTAATCCGAACAAAATAGCATAGAAACGACTATTATAATCCGGGAACTTACCTCCACTGAAGACCCTCGAATTCTCTCTTCAATTTGCCCTCAAATAAGCTCTAACCGCATGCAACAATGGTAGAATAACCAAAATTTCGAGGAGGCACTCTTTTATACTGTTCTGCCTTGCTAATCTGCACCTGCGGACCTTTCCTTGCACTTGTGGTCCTAGGTGCGCACCTGCGAAATCCCACTAACGGACCAATTCTCGCACCTGCGGCTTCGCAGGCGCGGCCAACTCTTCGCACCTGCGGACTCCTCTTGCCTAGACTCCTTTCGTACCTGCGCATGGACCTTCGCACCTGCGGCTGCCCATCCACAGGTGCGGCCATACCAGAAGCTTTACACCAGCAGCCATTTGCTGTAATTCCCTAAGTTCAAACCTCCGTCAACCATCCGAAATCAATTCCGAGCCCCTCGGGGCCCCAACCAAACATACCAACACACCCCATTGCATCATTCAAGCTTAGTCGAGCCTTTGAAACACCAAAAACAACACGAAAACACCAAATTACATCAAATTCAAACCTATGAACTTTGAAACTTCTAAATTTCGCCAATGATGCCGAAATCAACCAAAACACCTCCGACTGACCTGAAATTTTGCACACATATCCAAAATGACATTACGAACCTGAGCCAACTTCCGGAATACCATTCCGACCCTGATAGCCTATTTTCCACTGCATCGGAAATCGTCAAAAACTAACTTTCGCCAATTCAAGCCTAATTCTACACCGGACATCAAAACTTCATTCCGAACACACTCCTAAGTCCCAAAACACCTAACGAAGCTATTCAAGCCATAATATCTGTATTCCGAGGTAGTTTAATAATAATTCAACTCTCAGTTGACTTTTTTCCACTATTAGGCTATTTTAAGAGACTAAGTGCCTCAATTTTCACCATGACTACTCCGAACCCAAACCAACTGACCCAACATAATATAAACAGGCTAAACAATATATGATAAATCAGAAATGGGGGAAACGGGGTTAATCTCACGGAACGACCGGGTGGGTCGTTACAGAAGCCCATTTTCGGGCATCATTTTTGCGGTGCATTGTGCAGCCCGCATACAAATTGTGCGGTCCATTATGCGACCCCAGACCCGAGTTCGGAGGGTTAATTTTTCTATTTTCATAACCCGACCCCATATTGATAAATAGCCTTTGGGGCGTATTTTGGGGAATTTTTCTTAAGGATTTTAGAGAGAGAAGGAGGAAACCTAACATTCTAATCACATATTCTTGCAACAATCTTCAAGAATCAAGAAAACCCAATCGCTAGATCATTATCTTTCTGGGTAAGTCCTATTTCTAAGATTTCATACAAGAGGTTATGAGTTCATATAATATATATATTGTGGGGTTGGAAATACGCCATGCATGTGACACAAAGTTGTAGTATGTGGAGTAATGAATTATTTTGGGTAGTTTCTTGTTGAAATTTGTTGAGGGATGAAAATATCTCCATTTTAGAGCCTTGTAGTCTATTTCGCATGTTAGAAGTTTGACAAAATTCCTAAAAGAGTTACACCATGGGAATATTTCTAATTCTTAACCGATTTTCACTATCTTCCTATAGATTGTTATTTCTAGAAGTGTTGGAGCGTTGTAGTAACTTAAGGAACGCTCAAACAAGGTATGTTGGCTAAACATTCTCTCTTATAATCGAATCCCATAATGTTCCCGTAAGTTCAAGTATGGTTGGCTCAAGATTCCTAATTTCTATATTCTGGGTTATCCCCTATAAATTTGATTATTCCGAATGAGTCTTATGTCGAAAGATAGATGTTCAAAGTATGGCTTGCGTATTGAAATATTATGGCTTTGAGTCGTGTTTTAAATGAAAACTAGTATACCAATTGGGTGAGAAAAACTCGATATGTTTAAGGCTCTAAATTACTCATATGTGTACCTAAAGTCTTGATTGAAAGTGTTTTGTTGATGATAGTGCGGCCAACGTGCCAAGATTTTAACTTATAATTATGGCTAGTGGAACCAATTAAATGAGAGAATGTGATAAATATTATGAAATGAGCGTCGACTCAATTGTTTAAAAATGATTTCAAAAATAGAATCGCCTGAAAGCTTTTGTACCCAATTCATGCCCATAAGTGGCTATTAAACTAATGCTTTGCCTTATAAATGTATCCAGTGTGACTCGAGTTCTTACATACTCAGGTGTTGAAATTGTACATTGTCATTTTTGGGAAAGAGTATCACAAGAGTAAATGATGTATTGATTGTTTATGATTTTGATGTGTGTTTCTATTGCTGGTTGGTATGCCCCATTATTTTGGATGAAACCTTTTTGTGTTTGAAGTTTCAGTTACTAAAAAATTTGAGGTATATGATTGTTGAAATATTATATATGTTGATATTTGATGGTGATCTTTAAAATTGAAAGAAATGAAAGTGTTGAATATGAAATACAGCCAAGCGCCAAGAATAACTTTATAATTGGGGCCACCCGTGCCTATGTAGTGAAAAGATGGGAAAGAAATATGAAATTATGAATATGGCTGATGTCTCAAATGATATGGCTTAGCCGATCGGGCCGAGATCAGACTCCATGTAAAAACACGGTAGTATTGTGGGTGAAATTGTGAATATGGTTAATGTCTCAAATGAGATGGCTTAGCCGATTGGGCCGATATCAGACTCTTTGTAAGAACACGGTGGTATTGTGGACTGTGGCATATTGGAACTAATAAACACCCAACCTAATAATGTGGAAATTGACTTGAAAATCTATGTGATATTTAACTTGATGTTTTAAATGTTATTTAAAGCTCATATTGCATTCTTGACTGTTTACCCCTATATTATTGTTCATTCTATTGAGTTAGTATTTTAGTTTCACATACTAGTACTATTCGACAATACCAACATCCATGTTACCGGGGGAGCTGCATCTTTAAATGGATGAGGTGGTTCCATAGCAGACAATGTTGATCAAAGATAGTGTTGTATCCTCTCTTCAGCTGACTTGGTGAGCCCCACTTCACTTCAGAGTCAAATATCTCTTGTTTCCATGTACTTTGTGTTTTGAGGTATAGCCGCAGCCTTATTGCCGGCATTTCCATATTACTCTTCAGTTGTACTTAGAGGCTCCGTTGGCAGGTTGAGGGTGGTGGTTGATGTTAGGAGTCAAAACTAGAAATGTTGGTATTTAACAAACACGTTTTTCATTATATCTTTAAACTTGTAATATTTTGGAAATTATGAATGAAGCTACTAACGAAAATGAAATAGAAGTTGCTAATAAAAACTACTTAGTGTTTGATTAATGTAGTACATCTTCTCTTTCATTCATTAGCTTGGGTAGAAGTAAATCTAACAGGCTTGCTCGGGCGGGTTCACTCGGTTGAGCACCGGTCATGCTCCCGAGTTTGGGGCGTGACAAACTTGGTATCAGAGCCTAAGGTTTTAAAGTGTCCTGGGATGTCTCGGAGTCGTGTCTAGTAGAGTCCTTATTATCGGTGTGTTATTGACCACATCTATAATTAGGAGGCTACTTGGACATTCAGGAATTTCACCCTTCTTTGATACTCCAGATCATGCGATAGAGCTCAAGATAGGAAGCTAATTTCCTCGTCATGTCTCATTTTCTAGATGAGTAATCCACGAGTTCGAAGAAGCAATGAGGGAATGACCCCGCCTTTGAAATTGGGGGAGATTGCACAAGAGTTCGTTGGGAGAATGTGTCGAACCGTGGAGGGGGGGATTAACAAACTTGTTTCTAGGGGAAGTGTCCTTATTCCTATCAATGTCACCGCACCACCGGGTCATGTGGTGAGAGCACATAAGAAACGAAAGGGGGTTGTTGGTACCAATGTATGTTACAAATGTGGAGTCAGGGAGCATCAATTAAGGCATTGCCCCGTCAATCTAAAGTTACCAAGTAAGTTACTCCTTAGTAAATCATTCTAACATAATTTTCCTTATTATATATGTACACCCGTATTGGGATCCTGCATAGATATGGTCTTAACAAGAATCTAAATCACAAAACATTGCATGTATCTACTTCTTGAACGAGACACATTATTCATAAAGCCACTCTATCACAAATTCTCTTATTTACAACCTCTTGTGGAATTGAGCTCTATAAGTATTTCCATGAATTGAGTTATAACCCTAGGCTAATTCTTCCCACTTGCTTTCCTAAACTCTCAACAAGGGATTATACCCGATGAATTTTTTACAGAACCTTTGGATTCAAATGGATAACATATTCTCACTTGTGCTTATGCATACACCATCACAATGTTTACCTTCATGGTATCAAATCCAATGTAAGACAACCTAGTGTTGGGATCTTTCTTGAGCTTCTCCATCCCTCTCTTGTGTATATGGCACATAGGATTTGGGGTGCCACTTTACTCCCTTGTGAGCATTATCATAAAACCCCCTTCACTATTTAGAAACATAAGAGCATACCTCAGCACCTATCATATGTGTGCATGCTAATCGAAATGGTCACTGTGTGCATAAAGTCTCTCTGAAAATTGAGATCCCCACATCTCCATCACATGAAGATCTTGTGTCGCCATCTTAGTATAACTTTTGTGTCCACTTGGGACATCCCGCAGTAAGTAGCTCACTTTGTTCCTAGTATTATGGTTGCCCGTGACGTGGTCTTGTATTGCAGTTTGGGAGTTGATATAGCAGAAACATGTCTAAATCATAACAAATGTTCATTTTCTCTTTATGCCTCCACAACATGTGTTAATTGTGTTCCTTAGTTAGTGAATTCATTGTGCTAGTTTCCCAACACTTGTTCGATAACCATGAGAGATCGCGTCCTTCTATGTGTCACTATAACACTTCCTTCTCATAAGGACCCTTAATAGGCTCTCCGTCAAGACCAAATACACCTTTGGAGGTTATCATAGCATAATGTCTGCTTCTCATGTTTTCTATCTTTCATTAGCATCTTGGTACTTTTCAAGTCAAAATCCATGGCAAACTCATTATGAACATCTGTAAAACTTCCATTATTATTTTATATTGTCTCATTGACTTCCGTTGTCTTTACACACTCGACTTCTAGAATCATTGACTATGTCATTTTCATGTGCGGAGAGTTTTACTATCCTTGGTATTCCACCTCCCTGGGTGGACAGGAGTTTTATTTGTCTTCCTCCCCGGAGAATCATGTTAACCATTAGAACCTCTCTAACCAATGCATGATTCCATCCCAATAATAAGATTTCCCCGCTACATGGTTTCACTCGTGTATGGTGGAGGTTAAGTAGCCTTACCGTGACCTTTCCTTCCTCACTTCAGGCGGACATTGAAGGTTTTTGCACATATTATGAGCATATTGATTTGAAAGGAAAGTCTATCGTATCTGTAGTCCTCTCATATAGGATCAACTATCGGGAAATTATTAAGCTGCCACAATTGTAATAACCTCACCGGTGTTCAACCTCTTTTTCAATCCAGTAGGCTTGGGGCGTAGTTTCCTTAGGTCAAATACTGTCAAGGGAGTAACCCATATTCATGTATTTTTTGAAATCTCTCTCACATCCATGTTGCAAGAATCTTCTCATTTTGAGCTAAACTGATTTTCCCTACACTCAAGTAGGCAACTAGTGTAACATACTTGACTATTTCTCCTTATAGCCTACTATTGTCGGGCAAGGCATATATGGAATGGAAAATTTGTTACTATCCCTTGCATAACTCGTCACCTTCTAAGAATAGCTGATGCTAACATCTTTATCCTCCTGATCATGCCTCCCATGTATCTCATGTCTAGAAAGACCCACTTCTTTTAGATCTCAGGATCATGTACATGGTTCCCACATTTTCAATGCGTGCTAGTTACCTCTATGAATCATTTGTCTAATAATTGATGTCGTCACATGATTAACCATGTCATCATTGTTAGTAGTAATCTTCGTGTCTCTTAGCATATAACCTCATCAATTACTCTGCTCAACACATTAATGGATTCTTGAATAATTCTAGCCCAATCTTGAACTCTGTTGTTCCTCACTGTATTAACTCTATGAGGGACTGAAGGTTCAAACATGTTAAAGAAGAAGCATCACCCTGTGATCACATATATTCGATAGGTAATTTTATGGTCAATTTATGATAGCACATCTTATAGTAATTGTTAAAGGTCATTAAAGGTTTAGTTTGGGTGTTCGCGTAGAGATTTAGAGTCGAGGAGGGTGAACAGGTTATTCTCA